>OZ010684.1:1186836-1393699 GCA_963932265.1 Thymelicus lineola | reverse complement strand
TATGTACCGGGTGTCCCAAAAGTAGTTGCTGAAACTAAACTGTATATTATCCCCCTTAAAATTTGAGTAGTAACTGTACTTTGAACGTTAGCATACCTGATAGCCGGCAGTTTCATTTTAGCCTTCTTAGAAGCAACAACGTTTGAGTCAAGACCTTACGACGGAAGAAAAAGTTTATCTTACTGAGTGCTTCTATTCTAGAGGAAAACTGTATAGTGCTGCTTAAAGAGGATTTCATACTAAGTATGGAACGCATAGAGTAGCAAGCGAAAACATTCTTAAAAGGTGAGAACATCTCACGCAATTATGTACAATAATGTACATGTATTGCGTCGGCCAGTGGCAAGGCACTTTTTACATTTTTTTCGTAACTTAATCGTTTCTTTATTATATTTTTTTACAGAGTTATCGATAATTTTGTCAAATATGGAATCCTGCAAGACCGTAGACACGATACATCAGACCGACCCGTATCAGTGACCACAGATGAAAATGTCGAGAATGTTAAGAACTATTTCAAGGTTAATCCAAATGCAACAATTCGGAAAGCTGCTCAAGCCTTAAAAATAACTAAAACATCACTACATTGAATTTTAAAACATTTTTTGAACATGCATCAAGGTTTGGTGAAAAATTTTTACTTTATGCAAGACGGAGCGGCACCACATCGGACCCAGGAGGTTTTTGAGGCACTCCATAAAGTTTGATACTCGAGTCATCGGTCTCGAGTATCCTAAATTTGCACAAGGAGGACTAGAATGGCCGCCATATTCACCGGATTTGAACCCCTGTGATTTTTTCCTTTGGGGCTACATCAAAGATCAATGCTATGCTGTGAATCCTCAAACTGTAGATGATTTGACGCGTGCGATTAAGACAACCGTGAATGGCATCACGAGCGAGATTTTCGAAAAAGTTTTTAACAGTTTTCGTATCAGAATTTAATTTTGTGCAGACTCTGATGGTTCTCATTTAGAAAATATTTTACCACTGACCTCTGTAAATGTATCACTTTTTGTAATCAATAAAGTATCTCTATACAAAAGTGTCCGTTTTTACTTCACATGTACTCAAATAAAACCTCTACTTTTTTTCTTTCAAAAGATATAAATGTTTTTTTGAAAAAATGCAAATGCTAAAAAAAACAATTCATTAGTTTCAGCAACTCCTTTTGGGACACCCGGTAGATAAAGTAAATTGTAATAGTTATTCACTGAAATTGTGATTTAATTTGAATGTTGACAATTTATTAAAATTTTGAATTTGATTAAATTTAACTATGATAAATGTGAATATTAGCATATAAGGTCTCCGGTAAACGCCGGAGGAGCTATATAATTAAATAAATAAATAAATATGATGTAATATGACTCACATTAGTCTTAAACCTCACTACATATCACCACGGGGGGGGGGAGGTCAAAATGCTAAAAAAAGCGTGATTAATGGACGGCCCCTAATGTGTTTAAATCAATAAAATATTTTAGATTTTTTTTGATCATGACTTGTTAGTAACCATTTGTTTTACAATATATTTGTATGCTATAAATACTACACTATTACACTGCACTACCTCTCCTTCACAAAATGTTATAGCTATGAAGAAGAAGTGGCTTAATTGAAGTCGCATTGCGTGCATATTTTCTCAGTACCTAATACTATTGCTAGTAAAGATTAGTTCAATATCAGTTACATTGTAAATAGTTACAGTTCGCTAGTGATATCAGACATTGTCCACAGTAAGCGGCGCGGGAAGAGCGAGTTACCGACAACGTCGCCGAAGATGACGACGTAATTACATTGACGAGGCACGCTGCCGCTTAGCGACACCAGGCAGGGCTGCCAACTGCCACTCGATCAGAATCATGAGGTGTGAGGACTGTAAAGATAGAACTAAGTCTTAAGGAATTGGAGTCACTCGAATGAAGTGTTTTATCTCAAATCAATTGGTAGGATAGCAAAAAATATATTAAGTATAAGGACTTTTAAAGATGTTCGATTTATGCTGATTATGTCAAAAGTCTAAATTCAAGGAATGTATTCATGTAGGTATAATTGATACGCCATTTTTAGGGTTTAGAAGTAAAATCAGAACCCTTATAGTTTCGTCATGTCCGTCCGTTAGTCTGTCTGTCGTTCTGTCCGTCCGTGTTTTTTTTCTTTCGTCGCGTACCCTATGGTATGGGGTATCGTTGAAAAGTTCTTCCAAAAATATTATGGGTCTTCTAAGACCATTTTTGGATGTAGGGGTCCGTTTGCGAAATATTGGCCTTTGCGAAGTATTTGGATTTTGGTTAGAGTTAAGTGTCCCCTCCTGCTGGCAAAATGTTGGAGTTGGACAAGATAAAAACTTTTCAAAAATAGGCTGTATGACAAATTTACATCATGGCTATGTTAGCTTAAGTAGTTAATGATTAATAGTCGATAAACTTACACCTTCGGAACCCTACATTGCGCGTGACCTGACACGCACTTGCCCGGTTTTTTTAATCTACCAGCATTTTGGTATTGTGCTTTGTATTATTATTATCACATTTTAATTGGGTACATATTTAAAATATGTAATTTATAATTATGTATGTATACATTTTCCTATTATTATTATGTATTATTACAGCGTATTTTCCCGTCCAATTTATTATTGTTACCGCCTACCACACCTTCTCACCTACACCATGGGTTGCTGGGAGAGAATGCCCCATGGCATTAAGTCCGCCCTTTGTAAGCCTAGCTTGTAGGTTTTACAATAAATATTATAAATAAATAATAAATATTTCCATAACGAAATAAATTTAATCCAGTTCAACCCCGAGAAGACACAAGTTTGCGCGTTAACCGCTAAAAAAACCCCATTTGTCATAGCACCGCAGTTCCAGAACATTCCTCTAAACATCTCTAAGAGCATTGGGATCCTTGGTGTCGACATTTCGAGTGAAGTTCAGTTTCGGGACCACTTGGTTAGCAAGGCCAAACTGGCCGCAAAGAAATTGGGAGTGCTCAATAGAGCTAAGCAGTACTTCACGCCTAAGCACAGGTTGATGCTCTATAAGGCGCAAATTCGACCACACATGGAGTACTGCTCCCACCTTTGGGCCGGAGCCCCAGCTGGCCAAGTGGATCCGTTCAATCGAATTCAACGGCGAGCTATTCGTCTTGTCGACGATCCCAAGCTTACAGACGGATTAGAATCGCTTGAGTTGAGGAGAGATGTAGGCTCTCTCTGTGTATTCTACCGTCTGTACAATGGGGAATGTTCTGAAGAACTGTTTGGTTTAATACCTGCAGTTGATTTTCGTCACCGCACATCACGTACCAGGTTTCACCAACACTACCTGGATACCTGGCGTTCGTCCACAGTCCGGTTCTCACGTCATTTTCTACCTCGCACGTGTAAACTGTGGAACAAGCTACCTGCATCGGTGTTCCCTCCGAGCTATGACATGGGGTCCTTCAAGAAGCGGGTCTATCGTCATCTTCTTGGCCGGCAACGCGTTGATGACGCCCCTGGTGTCGCTAATGTCCATGGGCGGCGGTGATCACTTACCATCAAGTGACCCGTCTGCTCGTTTGCCTGCTTAAAGCATAAAAAAAAAAAAATAACTCTAATTTCATCCACGATGGTCAACCCTATCGGTTCCCTTTCTCGCCTAAAGGGTTTTGCTTCCCGACAAATTGTCGCTTAAAAACAATGTTATTAAACAAACCGCAGGCTGATACGTTTGCGAACTCATAAATATTAAACAGAGGCCAATCTCGTTTTAAACAGCCCTCTCTGGGGTACTGCGGGGCACAAAAATGTACGCGCACTTAATTTACTGGAAGACAACCTTGTTTGCGAATATTGTTTGGAAAAAGGTGTGGGACCAAATTGTATGATATTGAATTCGGAAGTTTATATCAACTTTTGGATTTGTTTTCTCGAAAAAAGGGAAGTAGTTGAAAACAAAAGGTTTTGATATTTCTGATCCATTAAAAACCTGTTTCTAGGCTATACCTACTTTTATTTGTATTGAAACGTGACAGATGGTAGAATTCAGACGTTATGATTTATCATTTTAAAAATTAGATAGTTTTTTTTTTTTTTTTTACTTAAAATAAGTTAATGCTTGACCACAATCCCACCTGATGGTAAGTGGAGATGTGGTCCAGGGTGGTGAGCGCACTAACTTAATAGAAGCCTATTCACTCTTTTTTTGAAGTCATCCACGTTATAGGTGGGCGGGAACGCAGACGCAGGCAAGCTGTTCCAATCCTTAGCGGTGCGCATAATGAATGACGATGCAAACCGCGACGTCCGTACCGGCGGGATATCAACGACGTAAGGGTGGATACCCGCCGTGCGTCGTGTCGTTCGATGGTGGAACGGGGAAGGGGGAATCAATTCAAATAATTCCTGCGCACACTCACCAAAATGTGCCCTATAGAAAACCGAGAGGCTGGCTACTCTGCGCCTGTGCTTGAGACTTTGCAAACTGGTCTCAACCAGATCTGGGTCACCAATGAGCCTCTTTGCACGCCTCTCCATCGAATCCAAAGCAGAAAGGTGACATTTGGCTGCACCTGCCCAAATGTGAGTTGCTTAAAACAATTCAGGATTGAAGTAGGTGGATAGACTTCAAACAGGGGTGGACAGATTTCGCGATAGACTTCGACCTTATAAAAGGTACCCCTTGCAATAGGAGGTTTAAAATATTCCCTGTTATTACAGGAATATTAGCAGTCGTTAAGCCATGTCGGAGGCCTCCAAACAGGATAAAAAATTCCGGCACTTGTATAGGTCGCTATGCTCTTCACCAGTCCACAATGGCGCAACGCGTACTTTAGGCTTACCTTTTAAAAGAAGAGCTCTGTTCCCAGTAGTGGGTTGCTAAATATTATATTTGAAGCCAAAGCACAATTAACATATTAACGTTTAACTTTCTTCCTTTTTCTCCTCTAATGCCTTTGGTGTTACTGATGTCCATGAGTGACGATAGCCACTTGCCATGGTGGATCGTTAGCTTATTTGCCGGCTACTACCATGAAAATAAAATTTACTGTATACAATAGGTATACTTGTTACACCTTTTCATTGTTTATCAGTCTCAGGCTGCAAATTATATTTAACGTTGCCAAAACCAACATAGGAGTACGAAAAAATTGCAATTTCTTGAATGTTAAATATATTTCAGAGTGTGATTTCTGCAAGAGAATAAAATTGTAAGGTAACATTACTAATATAAATATTACGGATATCGGTATTAACGCATCGACGGATCCACACTCGAATTGTACTTGATCCGAGCCTCCATAAGCCATTAGCAGGTGAAATGGTTAAGGCGATGCACTCTTGGTTGTTAACATGAACAATTTTAGTAATATATGAAGTACACTAGCTGGGCTTTGGCCGCAGGCAAAAGGAGAAATTCAAATTGTGTATTATTATAATAATTACTCGATGTTTTAGCTTAATATCTAATTTATTACTTTACAATATACTTAGTATCCACGTAACATTATGGGAATTTAAAATCAATCATTTGATGAATCGATTTCGATGAAATGGTTTGGGTGAACATTACGCCTCTTAATATCCACAATGCCTGATAATTGCCATAAATGGTATTGTACACAGGATTATTGCTACCAGCTAATTTTACATGCATTTTAAAGCTCTAACATTTTTGAAGACAGTTTTATAATATTCTGTGAATTCGATAACACTGATTAAAATCTTTTCCATATTACGACCGTCTTACCAATTTGTGATTTGCTACTACTTTTGTACTATCTTCGCTTCTATGCCTGTTTGGTACTCCGCTTATGTTAATGTTGATTGTTACCATACTAGACTGCCATTCAAAAGAGTCCTAGGATCAATTCATAGCGTGGCAGAATGACTGAACATTTAAAATTTTTGTTCTTTGTATGTTGTTCATGGCGTTCACGACACAGGGATAGGAACAAGCAGACATGGCCAGAGCATAACTATATAATTATTTATGAAGTACAAAAACAAAATAAACATGGCCTTTACCAGTTTTTAGAATCGGGATTTGAAACGTTGCGAAGTGAAACTTCGGGCGGCCCGTAACTCGCGTGCTCACTGATTCGGCGCGCGCGATAACATAATGCGCACCAACGAATCACCACCAACTATAGTTGTTTGGAAATTATATTTAAAATGAAAGCCTTTTATGTTCTATTGCTGGCTGTAACTCGCAGATTATACATCGAACTCTTTCACTGTTATTTTTTTATTCTTACTTGAAAGTGTCACGGTACTCAGCTCTTTACTCTAGAGCCTACTCTAACAGACCTGCTTTAACAAAGCTCCTACTGCTCTCTGCATTAGACCAGACTAAAAAATATCTACCAAATATACCTTATAGATTTTAACATTATGAATAGGTCGATTTTCTTTTATTTTCACCAAACCAAATATCAAAAATAATGCGCACATAATCAACATTGTAATAAACATTTTTGCTGTGTGAAACTATCAAATATTCTCTTGTTTCCATTAACAAAAGCGGAATTGTGAAAAAGTTTTATAACATATTCCCAAACGCATTTTCATTGTAACCCTCTGAACGCGTTCGGTGAAAATAAACGGCTCATTCGCGGAAGGGGTCATATTTGTTCGCTCGGTTTAAATCGTTAGCAGTTAACGAGTTTTATGAGTAATCAGTTGACGCGAACGGAAAACTTTCGGGTTATTCGCTGCGGATGTTTTATCAACGCACTCGCGCGAAAGAGTTATTGAAGCGATTCCAAATTCTGGATCTGTTTGCTCCCGGGTTAACTTATTTCGACAGAGAGATTTTACGCTTGCCTTTTTCGTGTTGAAAGGGTTAAGTTATTTATTGAACGTAGGACAGTAATTAGACATTTTTTATTAATTTGTATTTCGTAAACGTTTTCTTACATCATACAATGGTCTTCTTAAACCATAATTTTTGAAAGACGAGACGTAGACGAGGAAAAAAATCCCTGCTCTACATCAGGGGAGGTTGAAACTCCTGAAAAATTATTTATTTGGTTTTTATTCTGTAATAAAAATGTAAACCAACTTATTTATTTTGACGGACCGACTGAAAATGGAAAAATTCCTAATTCCTAATTCTTAAATCTTTAATCCTTAATTCCTAATTGCCTAATAAACGATTAAAAAATTTCCAACATTAAGGTTTAGTGTTTATCGTTAAAATTTAAAAGTTTTATCGCTTATGGAAACCCTTAATTAATATTCAATTTATCAGCTGCCTACATAGGCTTTGGTCGCGTTTTCCGTAATAATACTTGTCCTATATGTTATTCTAAATCATGGTCTACCTATGTGCTAATTTTAATGAAAATCCTTTCTGTAGTTTTTGCGTGAAAGACTAACAAACATCCATACGTCCTCATAAACACATTTTTACATTTATAATATCAGTAGGATTGGTCATAAGTAAAGTAAAAGATGTAAGGGTATAAATGAAATATTCAAAGTTATGCGTGTGAAAGCGATATGTATAAACGGAAGGTATATGCAAAAGTATGTAGAACACAACTACTAAACCCAGAAAGCAATTTAGAGTTAACCACAACATTCTATTGGCACACTATTATCATCTAATTGGAAACTAAACAAGGACTTAACGACCCGAAAATACAGCAAGTGACGCAAGTGTGCCTTCCTGTTGCACAGAGTTTATAGCAGTTTGAGCTTTAGGGGTAAGGTATAGAGTTAATAGTTCAGTGAAGGATGTTTGTTAAGAGTGGTCGCATGGCGCCCAGGGTACCGGAACACGGTGATAGGTGCTGGCCATGGGTTCGTTCTAATTTCAATAGCATCGTCCGGATAAAGTGGCGGATAATAACGACGTGGACTGATATTTCAGGTTCGGTAGCTTCACTCGTGCCTTATATCCGGATCTTGTATGAAATACAGTCCAATATACGTATTTTAACACTGAATGACACTTGACTCGAACCAAAGTTAGCACTTCAAAGCAAAATATTTCGTAAACGGACCCATTAAATCCAAAAATAGTCTTATTAAGATCCCTGATATTTTTACAAGACCTTTTCAATAATAGTCGACACTATAGGGTTCGCGACGAATAAAAAATCGTCCTCATATTACCTATAGGGGAGGTACCTTGAAAACAAATGCTTTTCAATATTTTATTCCACGATTTTGGAGTGTTAATAAATATGTATATCCATGCGAAATTACAGCTTCCTAGCGCTACCCTTAGCGCTATACTTCGTACAGACATGACAAAACTATTGTATGTTAATTAAACTACTTAATCTGGCCATGAATACTATTACAATTAAAAATAAATATAACATTACATTTGAATTTGGGATATATAATTTTTATATGATTGTTCATTGAGTTTTCTCATTTTGGCGCCAATACATCAAAAAGATCAATCTGACCATCCACGTAGTGTTCGTACGAAAAAGGTGGTCAAAGCAGTAAGGGAAAGAATTCGAAGAAATCCTGTCCGAAAGCAAAAGATTTTATCTTGGGAGATGAAGATAGCACCTATGGAATTCCCTCAAAGACTCTCATGGACCTCATAATCAGATCTGAATTTTGTAAAGTATGGAACCAATCTGGAAGATCTATATCTATTAAAAAATACCCTAAGATCTATTAAAAATACCCTATAGTTGAATAAATGAAGGTTTTCGAAGGAAAATATATTTAAGAAAAACCAACCGAATCCTTTTTTGAACCCATTAAAAAAGGTTCTACCGTGTTATTGTTGAAACAATTTACCAGTTCTGTGATCGATGGGATAACCTATAAATAATCGAACTCCCTACCTCTGACGTCACCGTCCACTGGACAACAAGGGTGTTCAACTAATATCCGCAGGTGAAATCCGAATGACCCGCGGGACACGGCTTCCCATTGTTTCTCTGAAATATTGCTAAAGCCAGGGGTTTTAAACCTCGACGGTTTTTTTTCATAACAGTAGAATATTTTTTTTACATACAGTTTCTTACATTTTTACATCGATAGTTTTTATCTATTCTAATAAAATAATCATAAATTTTAAATTTAATTCGTCAAAAGTTTTGTAATCGCAGAAATATTTTCAGTGTTTGTGTGGACGTTGGAGATTAGACTAATAGCTTAAATCGCCTTCAAATCATATATTTATCGTCGTCTTTACTACATTAATTAGATAAAAAAAACTTTTGTAGCGCTGCAAACAGTAAGCTCACATTAAAATATTGCAAATCTCTTCAACAATATAAAACCAACAGTTTCATACCCCTGTCCACTGTCCGCGGCCATTAATTCAGGGCATCGAGTATTGTTTCCTGCAAGCCCACGACCGCCGATCGTTCGCTCAAAATCCGCTTTAAAATACCACCTCGTCCCTCTCACTCGTACCTAGAGCGACAGAGATGCAACACATCCTGAGGTACAGGCTATATACAGGCGGCTTACATCCGGCTTCTGAAAAAAGCTTTCGACGCTATTGTCTTCTCGTATGAGATTAATGTTCGGAGGCTGTTGTTATTGGTCGAATATTTCGTGTGTTTTATTGTTCGAAACCAACATATTATGGAGGGATGAAGAGTTGTATATAACGAGTGACAGAGGCTTAAAATGGGCTGATATTTTTAACTGCGAATAAAACATGTCGGCGAATATTTTTTAGGCGGCTGAGATAAACTTGTATGGTATCTAAGGTTATTGTCTGAAAATTTCATAATATTCCTTTACCTTCATCTACATTTACAATTTTCGCCGTATTGGGGTGGCTTAGAATACTAACCCCAATCCTACGCCAGAAGGGTGTCGTAAAAGGCGACTAAATCCGGCCCGCTGGTGGTAGGGCCCTCGGAGGGATTATATTAGTAGTATTGATTTTAATTGTTAATTAATACCATTATTACTATTATTATTTCTCCAGGGGTTCGCCTGGATAGCTACCACCCTCGAGCACGAGTCAGCCGCAAAACGACTCGTCGTGTTTCGGCTGGGGGCTTGAGAGCCAGTTCTTTCTGAAGAAATAATTCAGGTCAATCTAGAATAGAGACTGGTGAAGTACATAATATGTATTCCAACCTTTCTTAGTTGTTCTGGACATAGTTCCTTATTTGTAAAATTGTATCTTAATTTATTTATGTGCTACATAGAAAATATTTAGTACATCACTTTTAGACCAAATTTTTAAAATAAAATCAGCATTTGTTTATGTTTTGTCCCATAAAGTTAGCAAAATAGTCATCTGCATGATTCAGCATTATCATCGTTAGATGTTTTGGACTGTAAACTTCAAATCTTCTACTGTATGAATAACATAAAGCTCCCGGACTCTGAAGCTGATGTACCAGCAATCAACTTCTTATGTTGATGAAAACATTATTAGGTAATGATAACTTGACCACACGAAGTATTTTATTGACATAGAATGTTTTTAAAAACCGGTACCTTTATAACTATATCAATGACTTCACTATCGCTAAAATTTTGAATCCGCCTCTGAGCAGTTTTCCATTAAGGTCGATCAGAGTCGTAAATCGACAATCATATTAACTTGATGCATGGAGCGACGCGCCTTATATCAGCTTAAGTGGCTTATTCTTTACTAAGAATTCAGGAGTCTGTAGCATACAGATGTGTGTTAAGCGCAGAGTTAAAGCGAGTTTCAGAGGTAGACTCTTAAATCGGACGGCAGTGTTTTTCTTAATGTATTCAGCCTGCAATCAAGTAGATGAGCTACCCTGATGGTAAATCGTTAAGTATCACAGATCCAGTGCAGGAGTGCAGGCCAAGAAAGAAAACTGCCTCTCAAGCTCCCAGCCGGAACATGATTACACCTTTGGTGGTTGAGTCAAGCAATTTCAAAAGATGGCATGTTAGTCGTATCTATGTCGACTCTCTCACTTCATGGACATGCATAGGAGATCTTCAAGTTATCCCTTCTTACATAATATAGCTTATACACAATAAATGCTTTATCTACTCCTCGCACCCAATAAATGTTAAATTCAAACTGTACTACCCGTAATATACTGGTCAATGAACAAAGTATTACTAACATTGATTATCTTTTAGGATTTTTATTACCCATTGTTTTCAGACGTCAATCTTGCGTAGTCAAAGTCAAAGTCAAAGTCAAAATATTTTATTCATATAGGTATCACTGATACACTTATGCACGTCATTTTTTGGCTTTTCGGAAGGTGCTTTGTCGTGGAGGAGAAGAAAAGCCTAAAGAAACTCCTCAGCACATCTTTTAAAAAAAATATTACAAAAAAAGATAATAATACAAAAGTATTTACTATTCTGAGCGGAACTGGTTGCAGAGCTGGTCATTTCCATGCGTCTTTGTCATTTAAATACTCGTCTACACTATAATATCCCTTGCCTAACAATTGTGTCTTTACACGTTTTTTGAAAGTTTCTATTGGCAAGTCACGTATTAATTTTGGGATTTTATTATAGAAATGTATACCAAGCCCTATGAAAGATCGCTGCACTTTACTTAGGCGGAACGAAGGCGTAACTAATTGATGCATTCTTTTCGTATGGCGATTATTCATATCAAAATTTTCATTCATAGCATCAAAATTTGCTTGGCTTGTTTTTAGATGCGTAATCGTCTAAAAACAAACTAAATACTATTATGTACTCGTACTATTATGTCTTCTGTGCTAAAACGAAAGTGTTATATGATCAAGCTAGATTGCTTTCTATTTGGATATAATTATAGATAAGGGTGCTCTTCCGTCATCATCACATCACTTTTCATCCAGCAAATCTGATGCAAATTTTTAAACTTATGTTTATATTTAAGACAATGATGATGATACTTATGAATAATAAGATCCCTTGGAAATAAGTGTACCGCATCCAGTCCCGCGTCACGTAGCTTAGAATATTATCTACTCTCTAAGTATGTATTCTGTATTAATGTAAAAGATGTGCCGAGGAGTTTCTTCTACAATTTCTTCTCCTTTGTGACAAAGCACCTTTCCAAAATGGTGTAAGAATAAAAAAGTGATATCCATTAGTGTTTCAGTGATACTATGATAGGAATATTTTTATTTGGATTTTGTTTTTTTTAACTGAATATAATTTAAACTTTTTCAACACATGAGAATTGCCCCTTAAGAAAAATATGATTACATGTCATAGACCCGACTCGTCTGATAGCTGATTTATCGTCATCTTACACAGTTTAAGTGATTGTCTGTATGACAAACGGCCGCCTTTGGTAATAAGTTACTGATTGCATTTGTTGAAAATAGTGGAAAGATAGCGATCTTTTTAGGAACGCGAAGGTGATTGTCGTTAAGTGATTGGGGATTGATAATATGTATGTTTTTGATACATACCTATCAAATCTATATATTGATACGGCAATGTAAAAAGCAACTACTTATTATGAAAATGAAAATGAAAAATAATTTATTAGAAAAAAATGAGTTGTACAATTTCATTGTTCAATTGTTGGGACATCCTTTTAAGTAAAAAAAATTACCTATGCCAAGATGTCCCGCTCTTCGTTAGAAAATTTATACATAAACTCAGATTAATAAGTAATCTTCAACTTAAATTATAGATTAGATCCAAATGGTCTACATGCCGGGTACCCGGAAAACGCGGGCAAACGCGGGAAGTGCACTAGTAATCTATACTCTATTTAAATAGCCGGCAAACAAGCCGACTTGAAAAGTGAAAATGAAATGAAAATGAAACTTAAACGAAATGAATGAAATGAAAATTAAATAAAAATAAAAATGATTTACTGGAAAAAATTACTTTAACGAATACATTGTTCCGTTGTTGGGACATCCTTTTAAATAAAAAATTTACCTGTGCCAGGATGTCCCGATCTTCCGTAGAAAATTTATACATATTTTAAACTCTAGACGACAGAAGACATAATAGTACATAAGACTACAGTGCTGACAAAAAAAACTTGAAGATAGAAAGAAAAAATCTATTCCAATAACACGCAAATATTGATGACGCTTGCATTCCCAATCGGCGCTCAAACCTACACAAAGTATGAATTACATAATGTATTCGTATTTCCCGTAAACATAATGTAAATTTCCTCATTACAAATCTCAAATAAACAATTTCATTTGCCACTGACTTCCGTATGCAATAACTCGCGCTCCGAGTTAAAATATTGTTGCAGAGATATTGAGGAGCGTTATAAAACCAGTAGAGCAACGCAGATAGCAGTAAATATTGACGACCCTTGATACAGACGCTGAAAATGCGGAATGGGAATCTCGTTTCATTCGAAGGCGAGGAACCTCAAAGATATAATAAGCAGTGTTCATGACGCTAACAGTTAAGGTTTTGAATTTGAGAGCAGATCGCATGGAAGTAATTGGAAAAACGCTTCTCTAAGTTGTTATCCATGACTTCAGTCCCACCTGATGATACTATGTGTCATTCACTCAATCAAATCTTTAATTTTTAGTTGCAGTGATAATAGTAAGTACTCTACAGGTTATTCCAGATAATGGTTAATGGTGTGTGCTAAATTGCATGAAAATCCGTTCAATAATTTTTTCGTAAAGGAGTAACAAACTTATAGGATAGTTATCATAATTCAAAATAATTTATTCATATAGGTATCACTGATACACTTATGCACGTCATTTTTTGGCTTTTCGGAAGGTGCTTTGTCATGGAGGAGAAGAAATCGGCGTTTAAACCTTAATTCTAATTTTCCCATGTCTAAAATTTTACAAAAAAAATGTTGTACTATTCTTCTTTAATTATTAACATTTCTAATTGTTATTTTTCCGAATTCGTCAGTTTTATAATAATTTTATATATCATATCATAATTATTATCTTTTAATTATGTTCATTTTGCTGCTCGCTTGCCCTGCGCAGTAGCAGACTTAGATAAAAACGAAATGATTAAGAACAACACTCTTGAATAATTATTTTTCTGCTACATTGCTACGAATTGTACGCTAGTAACTATATTAGTTTATTGCTACAATGCCATTAATAATAATACCATAGAAAAATGGTAATTTAATTAGATGCAAAATGTTATATTGTAGGTATACCGTACATTGTATGGCATTAATATGGCATATACATATATTTGGGCTATCAGCGCTGGTCCAACGGTTTTATGAGCGCCGTTCTTTATCTGTCGAACAATATTTCCATGTAAAACAATAAGAGTTATGGCCAACGGAAGCTGCGACTCTTTGTTTTACTGTCGACATACATACAGCGATGACTACTTTTATGACATTTACTTATAGCGTAAAGCTTTTCATGTAAGTCTGTATTTAGTATGTATTTATTTATTTCTTCATTAATTCATCATCATCATATTCATCATTCATTGATTTTTTTTCTATAGCCTAAAGATAAACAAACAAGACACTTGATGATATGTGGCCATCGTTATAAATACACGTAAAAACCAAAGGCCTTACAGTCAAAAGTGAGCTTATCTGTACGTTTATTTAATCGAATTAAAGAAAAAGCTGACAATATCGTATGGACTAAGCTGGATAATACGGAATCCAGGGTGCTCCGAATGCCATGAAAGGATAGGAAGGAGCTAGATGAAGTATAGTAATGTTATTCTTCTTGATAAATTATATCTTCTTGATTCATCACACACATTGCATATTAAATATTTTTTCACTTTTAAAAAGAAATTAATACCTGTTCTTCTTTAGGTAGATAAAAATTATCATAAGCCAGCAACGGGGCGGATTCAAGCTAAAAGTTGTATATCATGGGGATAAAATTAGATACCTACAAACTATTGAAACTAACATTGAAACAATAGAGGTCTTACGGAAGAACCCGAAATATTGGATCCCTTTGTACTAGTACCCCGGATGTGGAAGGGTTTCCCTTGATAGGCTTTTGTTAGAAGAGCTCTTTGTTGTTGTAGTGAGTTGATTTGATGTAGTGATCAACCGAGTTATTAAGCAACTATAGATGAAGTTAGTAGGGGGATTAATGACCGCTATTGGCAAAATTGTCTAAACTTTGTGTTTTCTATTAATCCTGGACTAAAAAACTGGAGCAGCGTACCTTTGTTTTGGAATTCCTCAGTTACTAGGAGAGACCTGTGCTTGGCTTAAAGACAGTTCAAAATGAAAATGAAAAATACTTTACATTTTTATTTATTAACTAAGAAAACTACCAATTCAAAGATTATGATCCCCAGACCCTAATTGAAAAATATTTGAATACAAAGTAAGATACGTAATAAATATTTCACCAACTATAAGAAATCCTAAAGGTTCGCGTAAAATATGAAACAATTCTGCTTTCTCCGAATTAGCAGATGGCCGGGCTACACAATTACAGTAAGAGAGATTTATTTCCTCTTATTTGCATTATGTTTAATTTATTCCTAAGGTAAAATATAACGCCTTAAGGTAAAAACGATCTAGTGGAAATGATATTCTATTTTCATCTTATTTTTACAACCATTAATTTGGATAATTCGACGTAAGCGAGCTTACCAATAAAATTGCCAATTGCTCTCAATTGTATCACAAAAATTGTTTCTACCTATGCCTGTTATAGACTTTGAAATTATCCAACCGATGTGCCCTAGACTGATTTAATTTAAAAGGCAATAATGCGGAGATGTTTAGACCACAAAAAGAATGCATTAGTTACATTCGGTTCATTCAAGAAGTTTCAGCGTAGTAGCATACGCCAGGTATCAACTAGTATATTACTTCTTAAAAGTTTTTAAAATTGTCAAAATCTAATGAGGTCTAAATTAATAAATTGCATGATTACAACTTATTTTTTTAAGATAAATCTTTTCTAGTATTTGTTGTATTACTAATGTAACTAACATTAAAATAACTACAATAAACATGAAATGACAAATAACTCTTAGATTTCACAAGACTGTTGACTTGCAAAATTTATAAGAAATAGCAAAATGGCGCTCGGTATATTTATTACGAAACAACACCACAAAACAAAGCTTCGCATCTATTTAGCATATGAATTAAAGACGGTGAAATATGGTCCAAATTAATATGGATATATGCCGCGCTTGGAGTATTAACCGATTTGTTCTAATTTGCTCCCACAGAGTACTTTGTTATTATTTGCTCCTTAGTAATAATTTTCACTTGTTTCACTACTTTTCTCACCGTCAAAAAATATTAGGGATATCGTACTTAAACTTTACGTTAAATTTAAGATCTCCTTTTTGCACAACTAAAGGTAATAAGTAGGTAAAATATTTAAATAAATAAAATGGAAAACTTCGTAACTTCCACAGTCCACATCCTCACTTCATACTTATGAATAATACTAACTGATATTCTAATTGACACCTAATAATAACAGGACCTACAAATTGACTGCTGTCCGTCCTATACTGCCGTGCTAAACGCAAAAGCAGTATCTTACAAAAATCGTAAAGGTTTTTATGGCATCGAATAGTTAAAAAATATGCATCCAATGAAGTAAGCCGCATAACAGTATCTTATTTTAAACTTATAAAACATATAAACTTATAAAAAACCATTAAGAAAGTTTATCCTATCTCAATTTCACCTGAAATTACTAAGAAAATTAGAGATAGGTATATTAATAAAATACCTAGGAGAATGGCCGAATTATAATACCACCGAAACTCCTAAAAACTGACGGATATTCGTTGCAATTTTCTATATTTTTTCTTATTGTATGGCCATATATTATAGTTATCTCATGCACACTGGATGGCGCATCAAGTCAACCTGCTAATTTGACAATTCAAACTGCAGACTTGACAAGTATACTTGATCGTGTATGGCGTCTATAACTGAGATGCCGCTTTTGCGCTGGCAGCTCATTTGCTATCCTTATCACATAAAAAATAAAAATAAATCTAAATATGCATTAAATACTTCAGAAAGGAAACATCGGAATCACAGGCAATTTTGAAGATATTAATATTACAGAATACTTGGTATCCATTGCCAGTGCTGAGTGGAACAAACTTCCAAGTAAGTCGAAAATAATAAGCGGCCTCCGTAGCAATATTCACTGAATACATTATTATTTTGTCTTACTTCGCTCTGGATACAGTGCGGAGCGTAGACTGAACATCAGCCCAAATTGTACAAGGCATTACCGACCTTGTTACTTAAGAAAATACGCATCATTATTATAAAATCTATTTGTTTTCTCTGTCAGATGTTGCGTTGCGTTGTACAAAGTTTAAGTATTATTTTCGTTAGACTTGATACAGATACCCATGACGTAAATTACATTGAAAATGAATGTATAGTTTCGTTAGTGCTGGTGCAAATATGACACGTAGATGATGAGGAGAGGAGTATAGAGAGCATATTCAAGGAAAGTATTTAATTATATCAGTTATTGGAAAAAACTTGTGTATGTACTTATTGCGTACGTAAGAAGTAATACTTTTTTGGCGTAACAAAAATAGCTAAAGAATTCATCCCGTATGCCGTAACTCTTTGTTTGTAAAAGGAATCAGTTATCCATCAGCTAACTTCATCATGTCGTTTTTTTGGTGGTCGGTGTGGTCACGTATCGTAACACAAAAACTTGAGAGACAGTTAACAGCTAAATCATCATGTCGCATTTTGGCTGTCGCACGCATCGTAAAAATTTTATTATATTTTCATATTTTTTTCCAAACGCGCCACAAGAAGTTTAACTTACAAAAAATAGTCGAATTTAGAACCTCTTTTTTTTTTGAAGTCAGCTAATAAATTATTATTTCACTGAAATTATATTTTACAGATCTGAAAGTCATGACATTAATTTAAATGCCGTGAAATGTACATTGTGGTGGCTTTGTTTATATTAATAATTAATATTATTTACTGTAGGTAGTTAATACCCATGTGCTTGTTCACGCTGAACGCGCGGGCGCGGCAGCGGGTGTGGGCGCGGTAGACGTATATACATTATACATGTCCACATACCCACATTCAAGCAATTAAAAAAAATGGTTGTCTGTAAAGTCGGTGTCGGACGGTAGTTTAACGTGACAACGTCATGACAAAATATTGATAAAATGATTGCATACTTTTATAGATAAGAAACTTTTATCTTTATACTACAACGCCATCTAAAACTCCTGAACTAAACTATTTTTTCAGCAAGTTCCTTTCTGACTTAATTGTGTATAAAGTTTTGTTCATAGATGGCGCTTTCTCCATTGTTCGCTCGCTCGCGGAACGCGACAAATGAGTCATGCCTTTTCGTGCGTGCACCCGACATCGTTTTAATAGACTTTATTACGTCAAAATGATTTAATTTGACACTATACTTTTTATAATACAATATGAGACGAGGCGTTTAGAATACACACGGATGCACTGCGATATAAGGTGACATGGCAGAAGGTCCAGTACAAGGAAGCATAAGGGTAGGAAGCAAGCTACAATTAGGCAGGAAACACTCGCCACGGACACCGCGTACTACACTTTACATATTATTGTTTTGCGAATTTAATTATAATTCTACTTTCGTACTGCAAAATTCTTCGAGAAGCCCTGACTGGCTACTTGAAACTGAATTTGGACATACGTACGTCCTTCTTGACCTTTAGGTTTCCATTGTATTTCCATTGTATTTCCAGGATTGTAGATTGAACTAGATTGTCCATTAAAATCAGGCCGCATACTGTTTGCTACTTTAACATAAAAAACACAATCTCAAGTAGATAATTGAATATGTCAATTCGTACGGCTAAACTCTAAACAGTATTTATTTTGAAATGAAATGAAATGAAATGAAATGAAATGAAATGAAATGAAATGAAATGAAATGAAATAATCTTTATTCATGTAGGTATCACTGATACTCTTATGCACGTCATTTTTTTAATCTACTAGCTTTTCGGAAAGGTGCTTTGTCATGGAGGAGAAGAAAAGCCGTAAAGAAACTCCTCAGCACATCTTTTAAAAATAAAACTTATATCTATTACAAAAATAGGTATTCTTTAACCTGTGCAGAACTGGTTGCCTAGCTAGTCATTTCCAAGCATCCTTGTCATTTAAATATTCATTTATGCTATAGTAGCCCTTGCCTTGCTGCCCTTGAAAAATCACAATTTTGTTTATATGCAGTTATGTTATTCCGTATAAACACTAAATTATTATAAATATATTGGGAAGCTACTGTAAGTATACCTATTTGTTTAAATTTGACACGCAAGGACTCCCTTGATTTTAGTTTATAAATAGCTCTAATGGCTCTTTTCTGTAATACAAAAATTACCTTAATGTCCAATCTTATCATCAGAACTGGCGCTCGCTAAACGCCGCCACGCTTAATTCAATCGGACCGATTCCTATCAATACACGCCTATTATCTCTCCACCCCAGTCGGCATTTACATACAAATACTTACAAATCGGAACTCCAATCCGTTCCAGACTAGGTCACGTGTCTGCGGAACGAATCGCTTAAAGAGACCTTCAGTGCACGGCTAATAAAGTCACAATCTTCTCACAATATAACAACAGGCTGTGTGAGAGATCACCCTTGCCAGAAAAAATAAAGCGAGGGTAACAGATTCCAAATTTGAATTTGATTATTGAAGTGTGCCGACTATTTATCATTTGTAATGACGCAGCAGTGGAAGGAGGACGCGTTCGCTAATATTGTAATCTTGTAAATGCGTCCATAAATACATATTTATTATTTTTCGGTGCGGTATGGAGCTATTTGAGTGGAAAATATTGGGATTTTCATTGATTATGGATGAGTTAAGGTTTTGAAAGTTATGATGTTATTGGTTTAGCTTTTAAGGTATTAAATTGTTGAACATTTTTATAATAATCGAGAGAAATTCAGAAAATTATAGCTTAAATATTTTTTAACAAAGATATCCCCTGTAAGTTATAAACCTTTCATATATATAATTTTGTAGTGACTCGATGTAACAAAACTAAAAACATAGTCACAATACATGTAGTTTTAGTTCCACAGTCGTACGAAGAAACTTCACAGGGTGTTCGGTTAAGTGCGAGGAGAACAATATTTTTGCTGGCCCGCCGAACCGTGAGTAATTCAATAGAAAATATTCATATTGGGGACAGTGAGACCCTCCCGTATTGCACTATACAGGTTGATACTTGTTTCGAACTTAATTTGTTATAATATTAAGACTCACTTGGTCGGCTTGCTATGCTCGGTCGATATTCTATAAGGACGCAAATTCTTGTAACTCAATGGTAAAGTAAAACAAATAAAGTAATGCACGATGCGACACGTGAAATGCGAGGGTTCCTTGAGTTCCAATTTTGTTTTATAATTCATTTAATTTCAAGTAATTATATTTTACAATACTGAAACATTTTCTCCTCCAATCTGATTCAGACTTCATTGGTTATTATTGTCTTTTTCTGTCTTTGGAAACAAATTTCATATTTTTCTCTTAATCTTTACTTTATTGTAATTGTATTAATGAATATAGAAAGTAGGAAATATTGTAAAATAGAATGGAAATAGATAAAATATTTTTGATTAATATAAACGTATCACCATGTATATAAAAACGGCATGTTTGCAGACGAAACTCCTTATGACGGATGTGACCCGTAATCTAAAGCGAGCTTCATTTGAATATTGCTCAGCTCTACCCGAATATGTAGAGTTGATGTAGAGTTTAGTTCAATGTTTAGTTTTAAAGAGATTCAGAAGAAGATTTATTTGGAAGTCCAACTGCGCTGTTGTGAGGATATTTGGGGTTATGATTATTATTGATTTGTTTTTTGTTTGTGGTGTTATCATCAACCTCATTAGGTACCTATATATATATATATTTATATGTATAATATATAAATATTATGTATAAATTTATAATTATATAAAACACTTCAATACCTATTTATAAAGAATTCTGTACGCAGTTTCTGGGTTATGTAATATTAACAGTACCGCATTTGGAAATCGCTTCAATTTCTAGACGTAGCAAAAATAAAAATCTGCTTAGTTATTAGGTATTCTAACGCCTATTTATTTCCTATCCCGCAAAGAATTCTGTACGCAGTTCTTGGGTTATATAATATTAAAAATACCGGATTTGGAAATTGCTTCAATTTCTAGACGTAATTATGTTTAAGCAAAAATAAAAATCTGCTTAGTTATTAGGTATTCTGACGTCTATTTATTTCCTATCCCGCAATAATTTCAAATGATCCACCCTTACGAATTCCTGTGTCACAGTGAATAAGAAATACCTGCTTGCAAAGTTTCTCTTTCTAACTCCAACTAAGGGACCGGCATTACGGTGTTACTCAGTCAGGATTTCTCATAATAGGAGTTTTTTTAAATAGACATCTCATTTATTATTACGTGTTTTTATATACACCTAAGAGCTACAAAGAAGCATTTCCGGTCAAAAAATTATTTGGATTTAAATAAACTTGACATTATAACATAACATTCGATAGGGACTGGCACTATGCGATTTTAAATTGGATATTACAATATCCAACATACCAAATACATTTTGTAAGTTATAATTTTCATTTCGAGGTTGATAACGACGGGGTATATCCTTTACTTGGCGATATAAACTTGATTTATTTATCTTTATGTCTGTAACGTTTTTAATATCCTAGGACAATTAGTAGCTCATTCAGTATGCCTTCGTACTTCTTTCAGTGACAGAAATAACAATCATAAACAAGGACCATCTTTTCACTTCCCATACCGATTTACTATGGCTCCCAGCCCAGTGGACTGTACTAACCTACATATCGAATTAACAGCCCATAGAACATGGGAACTTGGTCGTTCGCAAGACTTTAGTCACGCTGCTTCGCTACGCTTCAGAATGCTTCTACCCTTCGCTAATTTGACAGAAGTGTGCCCGTTGTCACTTATTGTTACTAATGATGTGCGCTGATTTGAAATCTGTTTTGGGAAGGAATAAATATGAGAATAGATAATGTAAGTCAACATGTATTTGGTTACTGTACACAAGAGTATTAAATAAAAGACATAAATTCTTCTCAATTTTTTATATATGGACAAGTACATTTTATTGCCTTTTCTGGATAATATTCTTTATATTTAAAAAACAAAAAATATTTTTAGCATTTATTGTATCTTAAATTTGATTACTATTTACTAATACAATATTAGAGAATTATCTTAGACACATAAACCGAAGTGCGTATAACAGGCTAATATAAGAAAAGTTAAAGTACAAAAAAAATATTTTCGTGTATTCGGATTATTTTAAGGAACACACAAGATTTTACTTATTTATTTACCTGCACTCGCTTCGATGGTAGAAGTGGTTAAAGACGTGTTACGTGTGGCAAGTGAATTTTTCTTGCCTCGTTTCAAGATTTACTTTGCTTCTGAAAACATAATCCTTCAATCATAAAAATTAAACTGATCTGAAATAATTGTAAAAGAATGTTACCTTCCTCAAATTATCTTAATTATTATCTTTTAATAAGTCTCTTAAAACTTGGTCAACACAGTATGAAATTCGATTAGATTACACTGTTAAATGAACAGTTGAGACATTCGATGACAGGTTTCATAATATATCATCCGATGATAGGCCACTCCAGAAAAGTTTAATGTGAATTAGGGTCTTGTTACGTTACTAAATTTTGTTGTCAGTATCTGACAGATTCTGTATACCAAGGTAACTTGCAAGGTGCTTGATGTACCTACTTGTAGGTATCTACCTACCACTAAAAAGCTTACGTTAATTTCTGGTTTATACAGCAAAAGTATGACGTAGTGATGACTGAATCTAGTAAAATTATTAGTATTAAAATACGTATAGTATTAGTATTAAGAAACTAATTTACTGTTTATTTTAAAAACCAAATAAATGTTAGGTGTGTAATTTTAATGAATTTTTATGTCATTTACAATAAATAATCAGTATAATTTTCTACTAAAAATTTAATTTTTCCCTGTAACCATTTCAGCCCTTAAAGTATAGATCTGACAGCTTCATCCTATCCCCTTCCCCTCACTATTTAGACATTCGTTTTGCTTCGCTTCGTTAGGAAGTGAATGGATTCTATTATAATTCTAGTTATCTATGACAATAATTTTCATGGGAATTTTATACGTAACTCATTTAAAAAATACATTAAACGAAATGTGTATCATTCACCCGCTAATTTCTTAAGCTAAGTTAATTAAATAAAATTTACTTGAATAAACATACTGTTTCTGCTGTTCTTTAACGTCCAGAACTGGCGAGAATTAGCTCAAGACAGAAAGAAGTGGAGTATTCTTATATCGGAGGCCAAGACTCTCCTTTGAGCCCTGGCTCACTTCCTTATCCTGATAAGGAAGTAAGCACACAGCTTTTAATTTATTATAATTTCAAAATTTCAACGTTGTGGTAACCTTTTAGAAGAATTCAGAACGGAATCAAAAAATCTGGCGGGTTTATTTTACTCATATTATAATCGAAGCACAGAAACAGATGAACAAAATTTTTTATATTTTTTAATATTTTGATAATTAATATGATAAGTATATGATACTTAACCTTAGATACTCATAAGAAATCATGTAGAACTAGCCTGCTTCCTTAACGGTCCATAACGCATCAGTGGTCTTTTAGAATGAAATAGAAAAATTATTAAGATTAGTATTCTTACACAGCTTTCCGGATTTTTTGAAGAGCCAAGAATATTTTGGTCTTTGGTGTTATTGATGTCCATAAACTAAGGTGACCACTATCAAATGCTTTGCGTTGACAATTTACATAAATAGAACTTACAAAATAAATTTCTCTGTCTGAATTTGTTACTTAGTCAACGAATTAAAAAGAGTAAATTTCTAAATAATTAAATGTTATTTTTTTACTAGTAATAGGAAAACTTTTTTAATATTAGTATAATAAATAACGCTACACATTCAAGGCCCCAAATTGAATCTCTGTATCGTAGTTGTCATAGAAAACACACAAAAAGAAGAACACAGTCACTACAGAATGAGAATAGATATTTTAAAACCATTATTAAAAATTTTGCCTCGATAGGAATCGAATCCATATTCCTTTCACGGCGGTATGGCATGGAAACCATTGCGCTACATAAAGCAGCGCTACACGGGTCCTCTATAATTACATTTTTTTATGAAATATACGTAAAATAATATATAATAATGAATAATATTACAAGGTAATTGAAAAAAATATCATAAAGATTCGTAAGTTATTTAATGAACCTCTACTAATGCTAATATTTACAAAATAAATAACTTAAAATTAATATTGCACGTTGATAATACAACTAAATAACAACAACAATGTCAAACAAATCGCCAATTTAACTATAGAGTCAAAGTGACAAAGTCACGTGAAATCTAATTTATTACATTGATTTATACTTTAGATAGAACCTTGTCCACGTAAAGTTGCAAGTTATTCACTTGTGGAGAATAGACCCATTGTTGTGGGGGAAGTATTGTTTACTCTTCTTGCTAAAACTTTGCGAGGGTGATACGTCATCCATGTCACCTTCCTTGTCTTGATGGGCAGTCATGTGTCTCGTCAAATGATGCCTCTCTCTAAAACTCTCATTGCAAACTGGGCATTTGAGTTTTTCTTCCCGCTTCCTTCTAGTTGGGTCCGCCGTAGACTCACTCTTGTGGTGAGTGCGCATATGATACACAAGATCCGAAGTCATCCGAAAACTTATACTGCACTTAGCGCACACATTTTGCGCGGGCAGGGAAAAAGCAGCTAAGGTCGGAGGAAGGAGAGTACTCAGTATAGCAGCTGCGGAATTTGCTATCAGCGGCGCAACAGGATCTCGCGGTGGTCCAGAAAATTTCATAAAATCTGGATTGGGCTGCTGAAAGTTCTGTACAGCGAAAGGATAAGACGTGCCAGTTGGCAAATATGGTATCTCTGGTCTAAATGGCAAGAAGTTCATTTTATTTGGTGACATTTGGGCTTTAGCGTCTGGTTTGGTTTGGTAGTCCATCGCTTTGTAAGGACCAGAAGACCGCGGCTGCGCCGTTGATTCAGGATAGTTTGGTGACGTCGAAGGAATATTTTGACCCTTGAAAAATGTATGTCCGTTGAGCAGGTGCGCCGGTGTCAAAAGGTTGTTGAAACTAGCAGCCTTATTAAATGAGCTAGGAGGACTGGCAGCAGAAAGAGGAGGACTCACCGAGTTCTGATAAAGAAGATTGTCAGGACTCACAGAAGGATTTGGCGATCGCATTGAAAAGTTAGACACCTTCGTAAAAGCACTTTTCGGAGACATTTCAGGCGTTTTCTCTGTAAATCTGTTCTCGTAACGCGCTCTTGTTTGCATTGTTATAAGCGTTGGGTCATCGAAGATTTTATTTTTGTATTCTGGTAGTACCTTTGGCTGCCTTGCCGCACTTTCATTTGAGTTTGGACGACTTCTCGAACGGTCAGATGCCTCGGAATCACTACAATACATAGATTTACTTGGATATTCATCGGTACCAACGTCTATATTGATATCAGATCCAAAACTTGGTGATATATTATTATTCACTCGCAGCCGATCTTCGTCTTGATCTTTTGAATCCAGTGTATTGTCACTTGAGTACTCAATGCTCTTATAAATATCCGGATGTCTCTTCGCTGGTTGCTCCCACTCTTCGGTATGAAAAAGTTGTTTAGACACTCTTAGCTGGCGCTCCGGTTGCTTCTGTTGCAGTTTATCATCAGGCATCATGAGAAAAGCGACATCAAATGATCGTTTCGAAGATTTTCCTTGATTCAAAACCGTAGACTGCATATCTGTTTTAGCAATTTGCGATGTTCTAGCACTTTCGATGTTCAAATTCGTCTCTTTGGAGTCAGGAGACTGCTCTTTATAATTTTGATAATTATTTTGAATGTCCATTGTCATTGTTTAAACATTGAATATTTCGCGCACGAAACTTAAACTTTTTACACTTATATCGCAGGAACTTCGCGGGGACGCGTGCGTACAACCCGACACTAACTTTACGAATGCGAGTGTGATGTTAGGGTGGAAAATATATAAAGTGGGGTTAAGAACTACCCTTAGACGAGCCTTTGAAGTCAAGGGGCGTGGTTGGATAGCCAATGGGACACGAGAGGGAGGGGTAATCGGAAACTGTGGACCAATGAGATGATGTCGCCTCGATAGTGAGCAGGAGAACTCAATCAACGGGTCAAGATAATAATAACCGTCGCGAATTGAGAACGCATTGAGTTGCGGTAGGGTCAGCTCGACAAAGACAGTATGATATTGAGAATCGGGAGCGCTTTATACTGCCACTCAGAGGAAGGTTGGAATAATCACATTGTTTTGGTCATAGCTGGAAATGTTTTATGATGTGGTAATTTGTTTTATTTTTCATCTAATGAAATAGTTTAAAGATGATGATTTATAAAATAATAATACATATTATCATTATATTAACATCTCTAAATAATGAGTAGTATTACTAGGAAAAGAGACTAAGATTAAGGATTACATTTTATAAAATCAATTAGATGTGTAGACAAATAATGAAGTTGTTAAAGACAACACAAAATTTGATCTGATATGATTAAAATTAAACAGCGTTTCTCAGCTTGTCCATAAACTGATTTAGAGAAAATACTTTTTTTTTATCTTAACTGCTTCTCTCATAATGATACGCTATATAAATAAAGTGCTACTTAAACCAATGTCAAAGTCGCCTTGTGTTTTAAATTATCGTTCCGAATGATAGTAAGTATGTCAGTTAGAGAAGTTAGTTCCATCATAATCCTCTGTTTATCTCGCCAAACATGGCACTAGAAAAACTCCAACGATTATGATTGCAATAAATATGTTTTATATGTCACATAAAAAATGATATTCGCCCATAGACGACGTTGCCCCCGAGTGTATGGATGAGATTGGGAATAATGCTATTAACACAGACGCTTCTTCTCAAATTGATATCCTACTCAATGACGCTCCAAACAAAATTAATCTTTATAACGTCGTATTAGGTTCCAAAACAAAATATTTGGTCTCAAAGCTAATACAGAAAAAAATGCCAGAGTAAAAGTGACTCTATTATCTACAGCTATAAACTCAAATTTAATTGATGAAGACTTGATTCACAGCTGAAAAGAAGGCTCAAATGAGTTCTGTTCGGTAGTAGGTAACGATAATAAGATGGGCGCAGACGTTAAAGGAAAGCCATTTGTCAGATTTTAGCCATTTTTTTGGCCATTTGTTCTCTCTCTATGAAAATCTGTTCCATTTATTTTTTTGGGAGCATTAATGAGATTTTATATCGATTTGCGTGACTGCATCGTGGTTAAATTGATACTAATTAATTATAGATATTTAATTCCAACTTAATTAAAAAATTGATAGAAAATTTAAAATTTGATACAGGTCGGTTATGAAATCAAAATTACATGGTAATAATCGTATGTCTGTAATGGCATCACTATTTTGGAATTCACAGAAAAAAATTAAATCCTTCTGGGTGTTTCGGATACTTTTTATCCTGCGAAATACTTTGATCCCGCGGAATAGGCGACGAATTGAAATGTGAAAGTTGTTATAATGTAAGAGGTTAATAAATATAATACATGTATATTATTGTTCATTCTTATGTAAGTGAATTGTATTCTTTATGAGAATAAAGTTATCTCAAACCTCATGTTATTATTATTTCTAGGAACTATTCCATTGCGTTGTAATTTGAACAGGAATAGGAAATTAAATACTAAAGGGATAAAAGCATTATGTGACGCCTGATAGAAATGAAAAAAATGTATGACAATAAAAAATAAATAATTAGATAAATAACAATAATAATTATTTATTTATTAATCGATATAGGAGCTGACGCTGCCTGTGCATCGGAGAGTTCATTAGACCATACGGTCTCATCTGAATGATTGCCAAAGTAGACCAGCTTGGCGACTGGCTTACCTCAAAGCCAAATTATAATATTACATACCTGAAATAAAATAAAATATTTGTTGTAATAATTTAAACTAAACAGAATAACACTGCTATTATGGTATCAAAAGCATTCAGATTATAGTAATTACTTATCTGGTGCCTATTTGGAATGTAACTCCTTTAGAATCCATTTTCATAATTATTATATAAGCCCGGGGTATGAAAATGTATGAGAAGTAAAATCAAACTTTCTTCGTTAAGTTAAGCTTATGCGTTAGGTTGTAATTATTAGTAACATAGAATAGACATGGCTACTCATCTGATGATCGCAAACTAGATGGCGTTGTTATTGATTTGACGATAACGTCATGTTAAATTAAATAATTAATATATAATAAATAAATGTATCAAGCATGCTTTCAGTAATATAAAAAATGCGTTCATTTACCTTCATTTAATAATCTATATGTTTCATAATCATTCAGAAGGAGTAAACTTCCGTCGTGCGTTCCGACGCACTGATACACAAATACACGCTAATACACAATTTTTTTTGGTTTTATTTGCTTTATTATTACTTGCTAAACTATACAATTATATTTATACTTATATATTATATTTATATGCTTTATATAACATTTATTTGCACCAATTTTTGTTAAAATCCCGTAACAAAATCAATGACAGAAAACAAAGAGTTTTTCTTAAGACGATGTCCATCAATTGATGCAACAGACGCGTCAATAGTGACATCTTATTTAGCAGACCGACAAATCCCCGTTAGAACATTGGTGTGACAAGTTGCTAGATTGATAGATCGCGCCTAGCAGACCGTGTGCGAAAGAAAATGGCTTGGAAGAAATAAGTATTTACTGATGAGGTCTTCTTTTGTAAATCAAGTTTTATCAAGTACGAAATTTTGTGTTGTTAATTAACAAAAAATATTTATAGTGTACCTATTATTATTAAGTTTCCGTCGTGGTCATCTCGTATTTCAACATACTTCGTACTTAATAAATTACAATTGATTGCGAAACCTAACTAAGCTTTCGAATTTTTGTTCTTTGATGACGAAATCAAATTTTAATTCATATCCCACTTAAGATAATTTTAACAATTATAAGCTATGTAATTCCTTTCCAAAGTGTATAGTGAAACAATTAGCATGTTCAAAGATATAAAATTAGATAAACAAAATGTTTCTTTGTTATTTTTTGCCCCTCAGTTTCTTTTCTTTTCGCTTGCCTCTCGGTCCGTTCGGCTCAGTGCGATTCTTCTTTGTGCCGTCAACAAGACAAATGGCCGGCCGCGGGCGAAGAAAACTGATTGTTGTAGTTTATTTTCCACTTTCCCAGCTTCCATTTTCAGGGTTCAGCAGGCAGACCTACAAACCTGAATTACACTTTTACTAATAGGGTTTAAAGTTTGAGTAAAATGTTTAGACATGTTATTTTGAACCATGGACACTCGGTACCATTTCAAAGAATTCATTAATGCAGTACGTAGTATTTTTGTGATAACTCATAGAAATTATTATACAAACGTATCAGAGTACAATATACATATATAAAGTGAGGACGCGTGTCATAGCAAAATAATCTCCAATCATCAGGGATGGTTAAATATATATTTAAAATTCGAAATGCTAAACATTTTAATACTTAATTTAAATCTACTTTACATATCTGTTACTAAATTAGTTTGAATCCACCAATAAATTCAATGGCGCCTTTATCAGGAAATGTTTAGGTTGATAAGTAATTGGGGGCACGTGTTAGAACCTCGCCACACGTGACCGGGATAAGGGGAAGTGACAATGTGAGAGACTTGGCGTTTGTGCTTGCTTCGGTTATCTGTGACCCTTCATTGACCAAATAGCTCATTAGTAAAAGTAATGCATGAATTAATAAGTTAAAGACAGCTGTAATGACAAAATGCACTGTCTTTTTTTAACTGCTTTTATTATCAGTTATGAATAAAAAATGATTATTTATTAAAACATTTTTCACACCTTTTGTTTTATTGCAGAAACGCTTGCTTTGTCTTTTGGTATGTTACAATTGTAATAATCTAACATTTTAACAAAAAAAAAATAACCGACTTCAAATGAAGTACATTGTACTTTTGACATAGATGCCATTGTCAGATCTCGCTCAAATTTTTGTGGGACTACACGACAAGCACCAGCTTTCGATTAAAAGAAGAATCATCGAAATCGGTTGGCGCGATATTGAGTTATTCGTCCATTTATCGCGCACATACTTAATGCAAATTTAAGACTTATATGATTTTGACATGATGCCATTGTCAGATCTTGTTCAAATTTATGTAGGACCACACGACAAGCACCAGCTTTTGATTAAAATAATAATCATACAAATCGGTTCACCCAGTCCAAAGTTCTGAGGTAACAAACATAAAAAAAATACATTCGAATTGAGAACCTCCTCCTTTTTTTGAAGTCGGTTAATAAAATGTCTGTTTTTGGTCAATAAGGTTAGGTATATTTTATGCCCTGAAATTATCGCTAGTTGGTCGCTGGATACTATACATATAATTAAGAGAAAAACAAGACTTATTTTCCCACACAAGCTCCTAACTCTATCACGCGTGGATTGACTGATGATTGCCGGTCAAAGGTCGCATGTGCAACTTTGATTGGTCGTCTGATTGCTCGAGGTCCCTCGAGTGTTCAAACAACTCCATCTTCGAGTGTCGTAGACAGATCAGTTGGTGTGGAGCTAAATATTCTTTCAATAATACCGTTTACTCCCACGGGACGGGTATTTTTTGTTTTCATATTATTTGTTATATATACAACTATATATACAACAAAGAGTAATCTATATAATAAAACACAAAAAAATTGAACGAATGTCCTTTATAGACTCTGAAAGCATCAAACTGACCTGAAGGTGGTTTGAGACCACTAAAACTATGCATTAGGTACATTCGGTCCATTGATATAGTCGATTTTTCATTTTTTCCATATAACAATTTGAAAAGTACAGATGGCGCATAAACAGACTGTCAATACAAAAACAATGATCTGTCATTGTCATCAGATTTTTTTTCCATAGTGGAACACGCTGGGTATCCACTAGTCCAAAATAACGGTGAACTTGTTCCAGAATGGAATATGTAATTGCTAGTAGTTTCCTTCTTTTCTTTTCCTCTTTCTTCGTTGGTAACACATCAGTGATGCCTTTGGTGTCACTGATGTCCATGGGAGACGATACCCACTTACCATCAGATGGATCGTTTGCTCGTTTATCTGTTATTTCCATTAAAAGTAACAAAATATTAGTGCTAACTTCAAGAGGATTGGTATTCGTTTCCGTCTGGGTGTTAGCATCAGATTCTAGCCGTTAAACATCACAAACAGCCATAAAACTTTCATCTTTCACACACTCTTTGATCAATCTGCCCATAAGGATTTATACTGATTCCATCATATTAAAGACGATATTTTATCTGCCATTCAATAAAACCAATAATAATAACCAGTAATCCCGCAAATCATAATGGCACCTGCGATTTAACCATTATTAAAATATGTTTTACTAGTCCCCTAGCTGCATCGAGAGTTAATACTGATCTACCATATGGTTGTTCAAATCTAACAATAGTCCGTCAAACAAACGGTAAGTTTTGAAACATCTACCAAGTAAATGCAAGCAACTTTGAACACTTTGATAATAACTATAAGTAATAGTTCCTATTATTCGACAATTTGTCAAAAGTATACTATACTTTTATCATTTGCCCAGTGTATGGTTAAGCTCGGACTATAATCGGACTTTTTCAATAATACTTTGGGATCAACCACCCTATTAATCGTTTCAAACTCATTCGCATGCTTTTCAAATACAAACAGAATTCTATTACAATACGTTTAAGCTTTAAAATTGCTTGTTGTATCAAGTTGATTGTCAAAGTTGTCAGCTTCATTGCGTTTAAAACTTGTACTGGTGCTCTCTATTTTTCTTTCATAGCGTCCCCTCTCGTTGTAATTCTGATACGTATTCTCTTAAAGTTATGGTCGGCATTGGCATCATGAAATTTGTCATTTATTTGTGAAATTAGGTTAATGCATATTAAGGTTTAGGTCAGTTTAATACGGTTGAATTTGGGTTGGGAAGGTTTATCAAAGCTATTTGGAACGCATAATCGCAAAACATTAAAGTGGGATTTGGTGCACACTTGTTTATGAATTTTCGTACCATATGGTGTAAAAGCCGCTGAGGACAATACACCCCCATGGCGGTGCCCCATTACCATATGGGACACGTTAAACGTGCTTTCAAGAGAATCGTATTGGTAGGACGTTCTGTACTTGACAAGTGCCTATAACTCGTATTTGACTCTTGCGCATATTCAGTGACCGTTATTAATAATTTCAAATAATAAATCATTGCTTAAACGCGCAAAATCAGTTGTAGAGAGAATTGAAGTAATATTGTCTTTTTTAGACTTCAATAAAAAACATAAAGACAATAAGTTTATATTTTAAAGTATTTATTAATAGTTCTACCTACACCAGCGATATATTATTAAAAAAACGGAGAAGTTTCTTATGAAGTCTGATAGTAGAATATAAGTAAGTGTTGCTAAAGATAAGATAACAGAAGAACAATACAATATAATTATATTGTTTACTTATTTTAAGTACTGTTTACTTACTTTATTTTATTTACTTTACCATTATTTTAGTCATAGAGGCTCTTAATAAAAATCTATAACAACCAAACAGTCATGTCACTTGTAAAAAGTGAAAAGTTTAATTAAGAGTTGGAATTTGTTCCACGTTTTTATTTTTAAGATCAGTCAAACATTCTGAGTGAAACCCTGACGTAGACAATTTAAAACGCCCTTACTCGTCGTTTTCATTAGCAAGGGCAATGTCCCTTGAGGGACCATAAGCCCAAAGGTACATATGGCGTTTAAATGTTCATCGTATTGCCATGCACCCTTAAATATCATCTGCTTACTTCAATTGTATCGCCGCTAGTGTTGGGGAATTGTGGTTAAAAAATGTCCGTATCAATGTTCATAAAATTACAAAAATAGTTATTTTTTGTTAAAATTAATGATTTACGAGGGAGGAGTCATAAGTAATAATTACCTATTGAATATTTAAAAAAAAGGAAAAGAATAATTTTGGGAGTAACAATATTACAAATTGACGTTAAAAAATAATAAATAAATGAGTATACTCGTAACTTGAACTACTCGTACTTCGTTGAATGATACATACTTATACAACCTCACCTGTCTGAACATAAAGTACGTCCTTTTATGAAAGTTTTCTCAAACATATTTTTTCCATATTTACTGCATCAAATCGACCTGTGTTCCATAACCGTGACCTTTCATTTCAAGTCATGTACGCATATTCATTACAACGCTTCTAACTGCAAAACCATTATCATTTTATTACCAGAAATGTATTGAGCAGAGAACTTGGAGCTCAGAGCTCGACAGATACTCATGCGCACTCGTAATGTCGCCGCTGAGCGCACGCGCAAATAAACAACATTTGCACAAAAGCTTCCCAATAATGCGTATTGTATTATGCGACAATAAGGGCATAGTTGGATTGCTCCATCTTGATACTGAAAAATATTTAATGTTTGAAAAATATTTAATGTTTACTAAAAGTTGTAAGAAAATGGAAAATTATGAATGACTTAGAAAACGAATAAAGCATCTGTTTTTACTAACACTAATCTCAAATAATTATTTTAAAATTAAAGCGTACATTTATTACAAAAAAGTAAGTAAGCTTAAAAGCTTATGATGTTATATTAAGTTTATGTTTCTAGTCTGCCGTGATGAAGAAAGTCAATCGCTGAAACATTTTTTAATTTACAATGCTAGATCCTGATAACCCACTGATATCCACTAACCCGTATTAGAGCAGCATGCAGGATACTCAAGGCTTCTTCAAGAGGAGTGATTCTTGCTCGGTAGTGGGCCATTAATGGGTTGAAGCCACAGTGTTATAATTGATGTAAGCAATTTAAATTCTATAGTAATAATTACAATACAATTAAAATTTTCAACGTATATAAATGGCGCGTAGATTTAAACCATTTGAAGGCAATCAAGGATCAAGATCGTTGAATCGCAGTACCGACCGCAATCACCCAACATATGCGACGGTGTTGCCATCTGATCACTCTGACTGTAATGGTCAATACAGGCTGACAGACGGACAATTATCTGTGCGTAATCAGACCCACTTTGATGTGTAAATCGTGTGCTGCTAGTACTAATGGTATTGACCGTGTAAGACGCCGAAGTTTGCATGATAGAAGAGCGAGAAAAAAATATTTATTGTTGCAAAAATATATTTATTTTTCAAATCTTATTTAATTTTTTTTGGGCAAGGAATTTGGTAAGGTAAGTGAGTTGAAAGGAAATTGACTTTATTGTCAGGTGGTAAATTATATGAAAATGAAAGTCTTGTTCAAAGGTAAGTAAAAATGGTAATTTTTGACTGCTCTTTTCTTGTTATTCCAATAAAGTTGTCTCTTCAAATTCACGCCAGTAAGCAAAAACATTCTGTAAAAGTATAATCTTGAATAAAGTAGTGATAATCATTAAATATCTTCTTTAATACCTACTAAAAATCCTATCACTATGCTATGCGGCATTACTACATTCAATCAAACTAATGCACATCAAATATTTTACCCGCCACGTCAGAAATCTTTTAATGGCCGGTTTCTGAAGTCTCCAGTTAAACGATCAACAGCTATTGAATCAATAAAGTTAAACTTAAGTTATATATTCGATAACAGTCACTGGGTTTCTGAGCACGCGAGGAGCTTTTCAATAACTATGAATCCAATAACGAGTATCTAAAACTGCCACTAGATGGCTCTCTTCAAAAGATAATAAAACGATAAGTTTCAAATAGATATTATCATTTTATTTTGTCGTTTTGACTAATTGTATTTATTTTGTGGTAGTAAATATGTAAAAAATATTGAAATTTGGTATTTATTTGCGTCTGTTCATCATAGTCAAATATCAACAATAAAATTTAAAAACGTCAATTTAACGTTTATTTTGGTTACCATTGGTTACCATTGGTTACTATGGTAACATACTATTTGAGAATAACACCTCTGTCATTCATTGTCAATCTAGAAAAAATTGTTGATTTCTTGCAAATAATTGTATTTGTATTTTCAATAATCTGAGGTCCTTGAGGCTATCCATATACCTACGGCACACACAAATGACCTCAAAATAGTTGTAACTTGTAATTTGTCATATTTTGTCCACGAAATGTTAAAATGAAACGTCAAATAAAGTTATGGAACCGGTAAACGGCCATATATGCTTAGTTAAGTTAATCTTAGATAAAACGGAATTTATCTATTATCGCCGTGCTCAGAAACGCTTTTTCGGAAGTTATCGACCCGTTAGCGTTTTTGAATAGATAAACTCTCGAAAAAAGGATCTCAGAAACCGGGCATTAGTCGTCCAAACCGCGTACCCCGCCATACCGCTCCGCGTACCACCGCGAATGGGCCATATGTCGCGAAAAATTCAGCTGTAATTGCATTACGTTACCCTTAGTCGAGTGCCCGCGTTTAATTACGAATACCCACTTAGACATATGTGAGCACCCCTGCCTTGTGGAGAATATTTAGATCTGGAGAATTTGGAAAACTACACGCTATGCGATACAAATATCCTGTCTGCATCATAAGAATCTTTGGTAATCAATTTATGGAATAGCGCGAATCGTAGTAAACTAGGGAATATAGGTAGTTTCGACATCTGTCCGTCCGTCTGCGGTTTAGTTCAGAGGTTTTTACTTGCTCCTATTAGAAAGCTATAGCATGGCAAAGGTATTTTTGTGTCTTATACCAATAATAGAATAAAAGTTCTGATTGGTAGTAATTATAAAATCTAGCTATTTAATTGTGAAAATCATCAACATCAACGTCATCACAAAAACAGTGATCTGTCAGTATCATCAGAATTTTTTTAGCATAGTGGAACACGCCGGGTATCCACTAGTTTCAAAATGTAGTAAAAGATTTCTCCTCGGATCTTGTATGTATTATCTCGAGTATCCATGAACTAAGATCCTGTGTGGAGGTTTCGATAATTATAGCTCAAGAAAACCAAACCATAAAGACGACAGTTCAATAAACATGGCGACTACATTCTGTTTACCATATTTCGCTCCCAAAATATTCTCGAGCAATTCATACAAAACAGTGCAAAAGCCGTCGTAACCCTCAAATGAATGGCATATCATTATGCATTCAACATCGGCCCGTCTGGCCCCGTGATTTATGGACGATTTTTTGTTAATTTCAGCATCACCAAGATAGCAATCCTGCCAAGATCGTTATAATATGCAGCAGCATATGAAACTTAGCATTATTTTACTTTTTGTCACACAGGCATTTTGAGCGTGCCAAAATTTTAAATATAATGCATTGTAAACTGTAATTCCTGTTTTAATATATAATAACATCGCAATAATTGTAAGTAATGAAAGGTGTAAAATCAAATGTAAAGTGGGAACTTGTTTAATGTCAACTCTTTTACTGCTCTGTAACTCGGGGCCCATGGAAAATAATTTGACTATTTCCAAATAGATGACTTACTTTTAAACCTAGGATAGGTTGATTTTGTTCTTCAACTTATAACTCGGGTCTCGCATACGAACAGAACTGTAGTTTTATATACACACATTACATACAAACCACATTTCAAATTCAAATTGACAGATTTCACACACCTATTAGTTATACAATTTGTAAAAGGCATATAACTGAAAAATTTAATGTGCGTCAGGACTACAACTTCCATTTTAACTTATAAAGACCAGTATCTAACTGATACTACGATATGCAAAAAAATATTATATATTGTAGCGTTGTGTGAATACTCTATTTACATTAAAAAACATGCAAGATTGAATTCAAAACCTTCAAGTGGGAAAGCAATGTGAAAACCACTAGGCAGTTAGAGCCCTGTCATTGCTTACGACTATAAAAATATAATTTAGGTAAAGGAAGCCGTAGAAGAAAACATCCCCATCTCGGTACAATGGCGAGTACTTATTCACGCGGCGTTTCCTGCCCTGTCTTCTGTCGCCATTGTTTTTTTTACTCCAGAACTTTTTCTGTTCATTTGTTTTGAGCTTTTTTCAGCGAACAGGATTTCTTGAACCCATATTTCACGCTCATATTGTCTGCGATGCTCTAGCTTGCGGGGCTTTGGAAAACTCTCTTGAGTTTTAAATAGGCATTACTGATGTTTGTTTATTTTTCTACGAATTTAACGAAGTATTTCTATAATTATTTTGTCAATACAATCCATAGCTAATTATCTATAAAGAGTTTTGATATTTTCACTACAATGTCAACGCCTTAAGGTCGTAGCTCATCTACACGACACCGCTCCCACCCAACCAAAGTATGAGAATTCAAATATAGACTTAAAATCGTGCTCTGTAGGTGCACTTTACAGTAACAACAAAAATTAGCAGCCCGCGCGCGGGAAGCAAGCTTACCGCAACCTTGCCACTCAATAGTTGCATCTACAGAGCACGATTTAAAGTTTATATTTGAATTCTCATACTTTGGTTGGGTGGGAGCGGTGTCGTTTAGATGAGCTACGACCTATAGTCTACTACGTTTGTTTCGCGGATTGATATCCACACACCTTTGAAAATATTGTATAATGGAGAACACTACATGTGTCCTGGTTTCCTCATTAAGTATTCTCTAGTGAAACAATATATAACACAATTGAAATTGAATATGTCTTAGAAATGGAGTCAGAAAAATCGGCTCGCATTTAACGAAACAAAATGCTCTGTAGTATCGTTTTCGCGAACGCACAACCCGGTAGGATACACTTATACGTTGGGCAACGCGATCCTGCAACGGCAAACCTCTGTAAAGGACTTGGGTATTTTAATAATAATAATAAATTTTTATTTCAGGTCATTTAGCCCATAGCCTACCTAATAACAATAAAAAACAACTTATATTAATAAAAATGTTAGTAACAATTTATCTTATCCTATGTTAGTACTTAATTAAAACTATAATCTAACTTAACCTATACCCATCCTCACAAAACGAGCACCAGATGGGGTTGTCCTGGTGCTGGTGTGCACCCCATTCCAAGTCCTCCAGAGAGGGCTGTCCAGCTTCACAGCCAATGTGCTGAGAAGGGTGTTGGAGCTACTCAATAATCTGCCCATCATGGACGCGGCACGCTTACGCATGATCGCGTAGAAATCGTCTACACGATCATCCGCAAACATAGCCGACGCACTGCAGTGTCGAGGCTTCCTCAACATCGCCCTCAGCACATTGTTGTATTGAACACGCAAAGCTCCGTAGGCCCGCTGCGTGTAGTCAGCCCACAGACTGCACGTGTAAAATGATTGGCAATAAGCTTTAAATAACATTAATTTGACTTGTGTCGAACTACGTGCAAATCTGCGAGCCAACATATTGCCCCGGACCGACAGAGCCCGGCGCTCTCGTTCAATGTCGCTGTCGTCATCCAGGCGTTCAGTTACAACATGACCGAGGTACCTGAACTCAGCCACTTGTCTCAGAAGAGTCCCACAGAGCCGTACAGGTGGGTTGAAATTAAGTGGCTTGTTATTACCTCTGAAAATGCGATCTGACCTAAGCTTTGCCCAACATATTTGTGAGTTAACTACTCGGGCCTATATCATCCTAGATCACTCGGGTTTGTTTTAAGACAATGTAGAGACTTTGAAAGTGTTGCGGCGATCAAACTGTTATATAACAGCTTCGTAAGAAGCTTGTTAGAAAGTAACGCAGTTATCTGGAGTCCGCATGAAGTAAAGTATAAACTCATGATGGAGAAACTCCAAAAAAAATTCTTGAGATGGCTGTACCGCAAGCAGTACGGCTACTACGTAGGGTTCCCATATGTGTATCCTAGTTTATTTTTATTAGGAATGTTGGGATATGAATCGCTGGAAGTTAGACGTGAGGTAGCGCTGATGGACTACTTTTATAGACTTATTAGAGGTGATATTAGTAACCCCACAGTGCTGGAATTAATATCGCTGAACGTCCCTGAGATTCACAAAAGAGCTCGGGCATACAAACTGTTCAGGGTTAGTTACAGATTAGTTTTGGTCCGCGAGTCAACGTTGGCGCACGCGCTGGCCTTGCTTAATGGTGTCCTGACCTGGGACTTGGAATTAGATATATTTTCATCCACGCCTGCTGTGTTTCGCAGAGCGGCCAGTAGATACATTCAATCTATTGCTTCTATATAAACGCATTAGATTTTAATCTGTAATGTTTATATGGAAATGTAAATGAAATAAATAAATAAATAAATTAAATAACCAATTTATTGAACTTTAACAGAAGCAAAACTACTGTAACCTTGAAATGACTACACTCTACCAGTATTTTATTAAAAACTAGCACGCTGTCTGCGAGTTTGTCCGCATTTTCCAGGATAATTTATACCCTATATGTTATTCTAGTTAATTGTCTACCTGTATGCTTATCAGTTCAGTAGTATTTGCGTGAAAGAATGTCAAAAATCCATAAATTTGTAATAATATTATAATAGAATATAACAACCCCACATTGCAGTTTAAATAAACACCTTCTCCCACACAATATTCCATGACAAAGTGACAATGATCAGTGACAGGCTAAACTCCGTTTCCACCACCTTTAGCCACGGTGTCGTCGGGGCCATTAGGACAAAGCACTCAATGTTAAATGTCTCAATTTAATGTCAAAGCCGTGTCGCCCTCGCGGTCTTTATTACCCGGCCGCTTTATAGGGTTAATTCGTTGGAAATATCCCGTTGTTCGTGGTAACCCGAAGGAAGGTGATCATTGTATGAATGAACTGCACAACTTATTTGGCCGCTTAGGATCGTAATGTCTCAGAAGTAAACGCCTTGATTGATCAGTGAATTAATTTACAAGAAGATTTATTTATCATTACTGTACTTCTCCTAAGTTGCAAAACATATAAAACTACATTTCTCTTTACATTCTCTCTTCATTTATTGTGGTAGTTATTAGGTACATATAAATGTCGTTGCAATGCTTCAGTTAATAATTATATCTCAGAACAAAAAATAGTACCTAGATAATTTATCATTATAGTAATCATCATTTAATTTTATTTATTGAGGTGCGGGTTCATCAAGATGAGTGAAGATGGTATTTAAATAAATTCTAACACCTTAGACTCCAGTGGCTTGATACAATTCCACGGGCAACTGAGTCCACTGGTATTTGTTATTTCTTACTTATAATAATCTTAAGTTAAAATTTAAAAACCCCTCGACAGTTTTATTTACACTAAACATAGCTAAGAATATTCTTGATTATGTCACCTTTCAGACAAAAAATAAATCAAAATCGGTTCATCCGTTTGGGAGCTACGATGGTACATACAGATATATATTATATACACGAACACACAGATATACAGACACGACAAACTTATAACCTCTTTTTTCGTCAGGGGTTAAAAATTAACAGGTTTTCCATACACACCAAATTCTTGAGCTGTTTCACAAAAAATAAATTTGTGTCCGCGATAGGGAAACACTGAAACTTTACGTATTTCCTTGTTTATCTCAACTCCGCGACTAACCAGATTTGACCTACTTCGTACGACTTGAGATTATTGCCATAATTCCATAATAAAGCGATAAATCTAGATTTCTTAACTTAACTCAGGACTTCTGTAATTGTAAATGAACCGTTCGAAGTTTATCTTGGTTGGTAAGTCATGATAATTATACTGACTGGAATCGAATGTAACTTATTTTCAAACATAATAACTAATTTTATTTTAAAACTATTATTAACCCTCATCTCGCTTCATGATTTTGATGACATTCGGCAATAACAGTTAAAAATAACATAGATATCGCTCATAAACGCGTAACTCGAAAAATATTAAGAAGAAGAAACGACGAAAGAAACTTTGAGACATCTTAAAAACTAATTTTCTAACCGGAACTGTAGAGCCAATCAATCGATTTCATGGTCCTGTTTTTTCTTCTTATTATTTATTTATTACTTTTTGCGCTGCCAGCATAAAATTAAGCGGCGGACTCACATTTTATATAATACGCGCAGCGCATTCTTTAATAAAATGCTTAACTTTTAACACTCTTTGAATATGAAAATCCCATATTAGAAACAAACCATTCGACAACGTAAACCCAGTTAGAGCTGACATAAACAAACGCTAAATAACCCGTTTGTGTAGCCGCAACATTTGACTGACTATCTCAAACATAACGCCAAACAAACGGCCGGCTGTCCTCTACCACTAATTAAAGGTAATGGCCCAGAAACAAGATTGTGATATTGTTCTCTCCGAATCATTCGCCGTTCCTCTCACACCCACATCCTACCCCGTAAACCCATCCCTCTCCCCCTAAACGTTGGTTAGGCGTCACTTATTATGCTAAATATCCTACCCCATTCTTCGGGAGTGGAAAGATCTTTGATAAGCACTCGATTTTTTTTCTTTTTTCTTGCCTTGACAGTTGGTATATGGACGCAGATTAAGATAGCTGGCGGTTTTTTGTAAGTCTTTTAATCATTTTCAGTGCACGGCCATAAGGAAAATTAGATAAATTTTGTGTGGAAAAGGTAAGTCTGGGGTGCTGACAGTATTCCTTAGTTTAGCGTATGTATTTTGAGTACCAAGCAGTGATAGCCTCTTGTTGAAACTATCGCTCTCGCAAAACAGGCTAGAGTTTGGGTGCTGTACATTAACATATAAACGTTAAGTACTGTTGGCTCAAAGTCACTCAGCGTGCAATGGAAAGAGATGTCTGGTATTTCACTCCAAGATGGGATTCATAACGATGATGTTCGTAGACAAACAAAACTTACCGATATAGCTCGCTGGGTTAGCCAGCTGAAGTGGCAATGGGCAGGCCACGTCGTCCGGAGAACAGATGTTGGATGGGGTTAAAAAGTCTTCGAATGATGACCACGCCTCGGTGAAACGACTAAAAAGAGCACAGGTAACCCAGAAATAGACTGATGACATAAAGAAGGAGATCCAAAGGGCCTAAGACCGGTCGGAGTGCCATCAATTAAGAGAAGCCTATGTCCAGCAGTGGACTTCAAAGGGGTGATACATAGATCTACAACCAACTAGAGCTGCCATATGTAAGTAGCTTCTTGAACAGGTTTGATGTTTGCTTTTCCATTACTGGAGATCAATGGGGAGGGATACCCTATACCAGCAGTGAAGAAAATGACTTGTCCCTGTAATGCTGATGACAATAAAGTGGTATCTAATGATATATTACTTTTGCCTGATACTATATTTTATTAAATCTATGTATATTAAAAACAAAAAATGTTTAGTTTTTAGCGTAGTAGCATTCACTATTTTTATTTCGTAGGTATTCACTGGTTAAATATAATAATTAAACAAATTAAATATTAAAGGAAAAAAGTCAAAAATTAAAAATTAAATTCGATTTCTTTGTCTATTAAAAATATATTTTTGATTTATAATTAACCTAATAGGTATTCCATTTCATAAAAAAATATGGCAAAATGATTTTGTAGTATCTGTGGGGCGAGTTCCAAAGGGTGTTGGATTATAAATTAAAATTTATGTTTCGCTAGATGCGATCGCTTAGCGGCGCTCGCCATTTTGAATCCTGTGATAGAAGTTCTTTTTTTAAATATGATTTATTCCGGTAAAGGGTTCCGATGATGCGGTTCGATTTAGAACAAATGGCTTGTTGTTTTTTTTAATGGTACTAATGGTTTTGAGAAAAAAGCAAATGTTTCTGCAATTTAATCCATCAATCTTTAGAAAATATATTTAATGGTGAAATAAATTTTTCAAAAGCCATTTCTTTATTATTTAGAAATGAGCAATTTGTAATTTAAAATTATCTAATATTAGTTTGGTAAAAAAAAATAGTAAACAATGAAAAACCTTGCCGTACTTTAAATTTCATGGCATTAATAATTATAGTACTATTTTAGTAACTTTTATAGTAGTTATTATTTGGTACTTTTAATTCCCAATACCTACTATAACTTAATCAACTAATGAGTGTACATGAGACATTTAATGAGTGTAGCGTAGACTTATGTATAACTCATCGCTATAAGCACAATTTTATTCTACGATCACACTGCTCACAGAAAACATAGCACACACGGCTAATTTTATTATACACCCATTATAAAATAACAAAATATATGTTGAAACACAGACTTACATAAAAGCAAACGGCATCAACATCAAAAAACCGCGATAAAACTATTATTCAAAATCTATAATAAAATCAATTTGAGAACGTTGAAAACCCGACATTTGTGCTACCAATAGTCCAACTATAAAGCGAAATCAATGGCTATTTTAATTCGATTCCGTATAGTTAGGAACATTTGTTCGGTCCGTTGGCGCCCGAACGAATCGACTTCGAAATCACTTGCGGGGCGATTCGGATGATATTTAATATTTTATACCAATATTATACTGGGTTACTAATTGAATATTCCTTTCAATGATCAAGTGAATGATTTGTCTTTTATACTTTATTATTCTAAGTTTTGAACTTACCTACTATTTTACAATTAAGTATACAGGGCATGGTTGTAAAACCCTTTGTATTGTTCAATAATCACATATTATTACACATTACAATCACATGTTATTATCAATGTTTAATCACACCTTACGTATACAGGTGTCATTTAACAACAACATTTTAATTTAACAACACTAACAATCTGTAATATCAATGATTACTAACTCTTTTGCTGACCCAAAATTTTGCATAAGAACTACACCATTCCGAAAGTCAAGTACTACACGAACATTCGAGATTTTAATTGATAACAATCCCATACACTAATATAAACGTTAAATAGGGATGTCGAGTACTTAATTTCTTTTTCTCCCAAGATTAAACCCAACTCCTAAGAATAAGTAAATAGAATTTAAGAACTGCCTTCAGTAAGCAAGGTTCAGACATTTGCTACGGCGATAATCGCGGTCTTTCAATCTTAGCTGATTTAAGAAATGTATCAAATTTATGTTTCGAATTCAAATCGTCAAGAATATTTAGATTCTATTTATAACAAGGAACAATGAAATTTGAATCAGCAATAGATGGCGCTGCCACCGTCAGGTGTGAGAGGACATGTGGCTCCCACCGTCTTAGAGATGATTACAACACCCCGTAGCACTGGACGGTATTACCACAGTACACATATATACAGTAACGTAACTCGGCCCGATTCTCGAAAAACTTGCCTACGCGTCGCCGCGCGCTAGGGCTGTCCGCCGACAGTATTTTAATTTTATAAAACGACTTGAGTTTCTTTGTAGTTTTGTATTTATAAATGTTATATTTTCTATTTTAATAAATGCAATTCATTGTGAATAAAAAGGAAGTGTTCCATAAAAATCTATGTTGTGTTTTTATTAGTACTGTGAAGGTTCGTAAGCCTTCAGTATTGTATTAGAGACAGAGACTCTTAGGGTATGGTAAGTTCTTCTTGCAGGTTAAGGTAAATAAAAAAGGTACAACTGTCCGATTCTATAAACTTTATACCTATTGCTTAATTAATTTATAACATTGAAATCAAAGTTACAGTAGCAAGTAGCAATAACGTTTTAATGACAAATTAGACGCAAATATTCAAATTACAATTATTACAAATTACAATATTAGGTACAATTATTTCCAGACGAGATTCATAGATTCATCATTATATTCTTTATCACGTCATTCATATTATATTCGTCTATACTATAGCGAACCCTATAAAAGATAGCCGCACACGACCATACAGCTCAACCAGAGTAGAAAAACTAAAAAAATTGTTATTTGTACCGACCGGACCGTGGTACAAGCTCCGCTCGTTCGCCTGTCGGCAATCGCCACGCAGCGGCCGCTGTTGCCCACGTATCGCACGCGTATTCGGATGTGGGTAGGTATAACGCGCTTTTCGGCCGTTTGTATGAAGAGCGACTACTGTATATATCTTTACCGTGGTATTACTACGATTATTATACAGGGTGTTCGATCAGCCTTTAATTTAATCAAAATTTTCACAATAACAAACTTCAAGGAAATACTTAAGAAGAACCTCTAGAAATTACTGCTGAATATATCAAAGTCTAATATTGGCAAAAAGAGTTCCTTCAACTTCTCATGGATGCCTTCATCAGAACTAAATTTTGAATAAAATGGAAGTTATCAGAAATACAGGATATTTTTTCATCTTGAAGTATATCCTTTCAAAAAAAACGAAATTGACAACCGTAACCGTAACCCCTAAAATTTCGTCATGTCTGTCACAACACTACGCGCACTTAGTGAGTCCTATAAAATGCACGCAAAGTCGCGGGCACAGCTTCATTTAATTTGACTTTTAAGTTAAAATAACTTACTTTAGATAAAATAGTAACAATAATCACGCTGTATATTTTCCTCCACATGCATATGCGATAGAATTATGCACGATCTCACCGCACAGAATTTAATTCAATCTGGGATTACGGTCGGAGAGTTTAGTATGTCTTGGTGTCGGGTGTTACGGGGATTATGAACGGATATAGTTAATTATTATTGAAGATTAATACACATAATACATATAACAGTTGATTGTGATTGCCAATATCATGTGAGCGGTGTGATTGGTCGCGAAAGCCGCGAAATTAAAGGCTGATCGGAATTATAGCAAAATCGTTTTTTATATTTCCCATTTGAATTTACTTTGTCTCAGGACATGGAATGTATATTTTCCTCTTATTAATGAAGAGCAAACAACTATCCGAATCGGATTGACTTTGATTAGTTTTCCATATAAAATCCAGGAAAGTTTTCCATCTTCTATAAGGTCGGTCAACTAATTTTATTTCGGGTAAAAATCTTTTTCCACATAGGTAACTCATAGAACATCGTATATACCTAATAGTCAAATTTTCAGCTAGAGAATACCTACTGATTCCAATAAGGTTTAGTTTTATGTCCTATGTACAAAACCCCTAGAAAGTACATTGAACCTAGTTGGCATACCTACAAGTACCCCCATTTTGAAATAACTTGGTTTCGGCAGCCACTGATAAAACATGTGTGAATCGACGGAGTAAGTCATTACAATCAAAAAGTATTCAGTGATGAAATGTCGTGAGTGATATAGTTACTTTCTGAGATATCTAAAAATGAAGCAAAAAACTTTGTTTCGGCGGACATTGATAATGATGATAATTGATGTGTCAATCGATAAACTAATTGATTACGATCGTAATCACACAGAAACGAGGATTTATCAAAATGGCGGACTTGTAGGTATGCCAGGTTCCATACTAAAATATTAAAATCCCTTTAAGTGTTAATTCCTACACATTATATTCCCTATTATCGTTTAGGACGGTATTGGCACTCCGGCCGCCATTTTTCCGCAACGGATTTGCGCTATCGCATGCCACCGTGCTATGACCGACATATTCTTAGAAGCCACGCTACTAACTTGCTCTTAAGACAAGATGCAATAGAGTAGCTATTAAATATGTTGTATGCCATAAGAGAAATAAAATACAAATCGAGTCCAATCAGTTTCAAGTTGGTAGACCATTTTACCATTCTCGAGTCTAAACTTACGTCGTAGTGCACTCCGCTAAAGAATGATTTGCAGAGAATAATAAGAGATAGAGAAAGAGATATTTTAGCACTCGACAAGCTGCTTGTAGGTCCCTCTCTTTATAGTATGTGTTAGACTGAGTCATGCACAGAAATCACGGTCATTTACGAGTGCAGGTGAAAACAGCGTAAGGCTGACACATTGCTGGTTAATATAACTATCGTTTCAATAATAGCAAAATATGAGACTAAAACATCTACATTCACTAGAAGAACCACCAACTGGTAGTCATTGCAAATTAACCAAATTAAGAGTAAGCCCGATATTTAAACTGTATTGATCACAAGTATGAGTTATAAAACTCATAATATTACAATATTATTTCTATTATCACAAGTTCCACGTTTTCTACTATACCAGATGTGTGCAGATGTTATGAAGGAGAGAATAACACTTTTTAATACCTACAAATAGCAAGCGAAGTCCTCTCTAAGGAATCCTTATTCTAATAAAGAAAGGAATATATTTTTACGATTCTCACACCATCTCGCCCGATCCGATGAGTTAGTGTCTTGGAGCGCGGGCGACGTATGCTGTTCTATATTCAAATTGAACGGCCCTGGAACGACCGCCGCCATTTTGTCATCGTCACGGCGACAAAATGGCCGACGGTAAGAAGCTTACTGAAAATGTGGTTTGCAAACGCGTTCTGTTAAAATATGTTGAGTGTCTTGGTGAAAGATAATGTTAGTTAAATTACGTTTTGTTTTTTGAAAAGAATTTAAATGTAACGCGGTAAGAAAGAAAAAAATTGTTTAAGGATTACAGTATTTCTTGAATTTTTATGAATCCGGGAATAGATTTACCTAGATCCCAACTAAAGTCGAATGTAATTATTAGCAAACACAATCACGCACAGAAACAGTTATCCCTAAAACGTATCACATATTCATTGATACAAAACAATGGTGGATCCTTTACAGTACAGTACAATAAACCTGTAAATATGACTGAGATTTATGCATCAAAAACCTAAATACAGTAACAATGGTGTCACCCGAAGCGAAATGCCTAGGGTTGTCGACACTACACTTCTCATAAAACTTCTATCTACTACATGCAGTTTTACAGTATATTTGTTACAGCAGCAGCTAAAAACTATAATCATTATTTTAATTAAAAATTTCTGGTATCGAACTCAGTAAATATTTTTATTGATTAGAGAATTTTCAACACAAATTACTAGTAACCGGATACAACAACCTATGGTTTAAGCTGGGATTTATTTTTGTAAATCCGGATACAACAATCTACTGTTTAAGAATACTCCTATTCTTACTACTAAACCTACTCTTGAATAATACTGAGTATTAGATGTAGGCAATAAGTGTGAAAACTGAAAATCGCATAACCCTATGTCGGCTCCTGTTGGGGACAATAGCCGGCATAACTAGTTATCTATTTAAACCTGGATTAGCACTCGATAAACCATGATTAATAGCGGTGGCGACGGACCGGAGCGTCAGCAAAATAATGGAGCATTAAATATGATTTTGATATTTGTACTCATTTTGTACAAGTCAACCTTTTGTAACGTAGGCTGTTAATCTGTTAAATATATCTTAATAATAATAAATTAAGGTATGTCAATTAATAGTAGTCAGCAAAGTTAAGTCAGCAAGTCAAAGTTAGGTTTTAATAAAATTTTCTCATGTCCTATAACTTTTAATTAAAAAAAAATGATAATTATGATGACCTACCCATGAGGGTAGAGTAGGGTAGGATAGAATGATATATTTAAGTTAATCATTAGGAAATTGATTACATCTGGATATCGTTAAATCACTCAAATCATCAATTAAACTAATAAACTTATGTATGTGTTATGTGTGTGTTTATATATGTGTTATGTCACGTCTCGTTCTGGAATTTGAAAAAGTGTTTTTTTAAACACAACCATTTTGGGAGCTTATACACTCACATAAATTCTCTTTTCCTTCTAGTAACGTCTAGGGATAAACGCTTCTTCAAAACAATTTCACTAAAACGTTCCGCTAAAAACGTTTTATATTTTTTATATGTTGAGGAAACGTGTTGAACATCATCTTACTAATTAACGCAAACGCAAAAACTACTGCAAGGAATTTCATGAAATTTAGCACACAGGAAGACCTGGAATAGAATACTTATTATCCTGAAAAACACAGGAAGAGTCGCGGGCTGAGCGCTAGTCTTTGATACATATTAATAATTTCATTTTTTTGTTTTTCTGCGGACGGTACAGGCCTTGGCCGTATTCGCAGCGATCCGCGGAAGGTGGCGGTGCGGCGTGCGGCCACCAGATAGTGGCAGCAAAAGAGCGGATTAAAACAAATAATATATGGCGCTGCGGACGAAGCTTGCTGCTCTGGACCAGATTTATAACGAAACTGAACCTGCATAAAACGGCTATCTGTGAAAAAGTCCGTTTGCATGGGTTAAGGTTTAAGGTAAGAAAATTATATAACATGTCGTCGTCGAGGTAGTACTGTGTTTTTCTCTTTCTTTTCTTGTTATCTTGGCCAGTAACGACAGTGAAAATAAAACTTAATAAATACGAACATCAAACTGTAGCCTTTCGCCGACAAGGTCCAATAAAGGCTTCACCATTTTTCAGTGCATCTATCCACTCTTGTACACGAATAACAGACACCTAAAATTAAGGAACTCGTTGAAATACGGGTTCTTGCAAAAATCTAGCGCCATATTTCCCACTGTCCGCTGCTCCCAATATTGCCAATTATAGTAAAAGTATTTTGCAGATACAAAAATCCCGTCCAATTACATTTACACGTTATAATTTTTGTCACATTGCAACAAACTAACAATTAAAATAATACGTCATGGTATTTTTTTCAAATAAAAAGCCCTCGAAATTTCTATTAGAACCGAACGTATTAATTTCAAAACCATAATCCTTGCAACGGAGAACCACTCAATATTTCTAGTGTACTACAAGGCTCTTTGTAAATCAATTATGTTTCGATAACCACTCCCATATTTAAAACCAAGTTGTATTTTGCGTTCAAGTGAAACTAAAATGAACCTTAGCATCTGAGTGATATAGTAAATACTATAGTCTCGTTATAGCAAAATCTGTGCCGCGGTCTTTAAAGCTGGCAACGCGATAGGCACTTGACGTATTAAAACGATAAAACATTTTAAGAGACAACGGGTCGGTGATTTCTGGAGCGTTGTCGATTGTTTTGGACATAATTTGTCGGCGCCCCGCTGCGGTCGAGTGGACCAGGCGTTGTTCGTCGCAAGTTTTTCCTGTGAGAATATGGATAGTGTGAGGGTTATTATTGTAGAATTTTAAAAATATGTGTGGAAAGGAAAGTAAGTACCTACTTTTTGCTGGTTATTTTTATGTATAGCATTTAATTTCTTAGAAACTTAAGTACTAAACATAAAGCTCGGCGGAATAATAACAACATCTGGTAGTAAATGAAAGTAGCGTCATTTACGTATTAAAAATTAACAGGAAAAAAATAAATTTTACCATTGTTATAAGATTCATTTTGGTATTTCAATTAGAATAATTGAAATATTATCACATTACATTTTTATTTAAATTATGACCTTAAGGATACAATGAGCATCTGAATAAGAAGTATTTACATTCCTAAATTCGCGTAATCTCTTCTTTTCCTATTCACATTTCTTGCAACGTGGCATCAATATGTTTCACAATCGTTACTCACAATATTTTTGGCTTAATGGATGATTGTAACTAAACATAGTTAATAGTATCAGGCGTTACTTTGCTGAAATCCATTGTTGTTTAGTTAGTATTAGTATACTTTGCAACAATCCACGGTTAATATGTATGATAGTATACTTAAAGACATGCGTGGCACCGCGCTCCCTCCCACAACGGAAACATGCACTACAATAATTGAAAGTATATACCATTATATATACCAGCACCAACACGTGTTTCGACCCGAAACGGAGCATCATCAGCGTAAGTTGACTCTACGATGGTTAGTCGCGTAACTAAACAATTATGTCGAGTGCTTGTTTACCATACTTGACATTTTTACTATTTGTAATACGTATATACTATAATATTACATGAAAAAAGTAGTACAAATAGAGCTTTAAAGTATTTTTGTATTAAATTCGACACACCTTTAATAGAATATGTGGGTGAAGTGGAGTTCGTTCCATAAAATCAATCTTTCATTTCCCAGTAAATGGTTCCGAACTCAATATTTCTTGATATCGGACGACAGTTGAGTCCTGCGACCACTAAAAACTCGATACAGTATTGCTTTCACAGCGAAGTAGCTAAGACAGGGTAACGTGGATATTCTTATACCAATATAAAATATAAAACAAAAGTTACACAAATGCTTTAATGATACGAATACCTATATTTCATCCTTGGATTGACTGTGTCAAGTGGGATACAGTCTTGATAATAAGGTTAGTAAATAAACTTGACCAGCGCAAGTTAAACTCGCTTAAAAAGACCGTTATTTTTCTATTGTATTAGTTTTACCCTTTTTAAGACCATAGATTTCTTTAATATAAAAGTAGAGAACTATTTTCTGTGTTTTTTCAATGTTTTAGCCTCAATAGTTACGGAGATAATGGGGGCCATACACGATCAAGTGTACTTTTCAAATCTGCAGTTTGACTTGACGCGCCATCCGGTGTGCATGAGATAGCGATTGTGGAACTATATATTTGAGATCCTTACAGTAAGCCCTTTCATTTGACCGGCAACATGCTTTCTTTTGCTTTTCAAATTAAATGCGTATGAATTAAACTAGGATACCTATTTAAACAACCTCATTGCTAGCATATTCAATTACGTATTTGATGACTCTATTATTCTAGTACCTACGTATAGTTCTGTTACTTTTAGTTTTTAGTAACCAAATGAAATCCAATTCTCAATCCATATTTTCCACGTCTTATCCTGTATTTCTCACCCCAATGCTGGGTCAGCGCGACAAGGCGCGGCGCGTAACGAGTTTAACAGAATATGATTTTCGCTCGCCGCCGCCGCGCCGTTGAGTGGAGTGACGTTTTACCGACGCTTTTTATGTCCCGCGGGACGCGTGCAGACTGTGGCCGCAGCGCAAGGGTTGCAGCGCTGTTAGCGAAAGGCTGTTATGGCGATGTTTTAGGGTTACTTGCGTTTGGATTTATTTATAGGTAGTGAATATTATAATATGTTTCGGACGACTAGACACGGATAGTCCGTTAAGGCCTTAGGCATATAATCCGGTCAAGAAATAAAGATAGAACTAGATCTTATATCCCCAGTAGGAACACGATTGGTCGCACAGCGCACTACGGAAAGATAAAGTTCCAAAATATTTTTAATGACTAAATAAAACTATTGCCTTTTCGTTAGAAAGTAGCCCAGTTTACTATCACTTAGGTATGACTTAGGGACTTAACTACTTGATACGCTGATAACCCGGCCCAGATTTTCTCGTCTATTCATCGTTTTAGTAACGAAAAGTTGTAAAAAAAAACCTTAATACCGAGTGAGATATTTCTATAGCCTGAGGGGCTGATGAAAAAGGCCGACGGGCCACCTCATGGTAAGTTGTTACCGTCGCCTATGGACATGAGCAATACCAGAGGAATCGCCAATGCAACGCCGGCCCTGAAGGAGAACTCTCTTTCTTTTTTTGAAGACCCCATGACATAGCGCTCCGGGAATGATTCAGAAGGAAGCTCATTCTACAAGCGTGGCAGAAATGTTCGTGAGAATCAGATCGAAGAAGATTTTTTTTTTGTGTGTTCCACTTATATTTTAATGCAGAATCAGTGAGAACGCCATGCACCTGCGTGTGCCCCGCGCTACACCGTTGGTCACATTGAAAAGCAGCGTCCGTCGCTGAATGTGACCTTTTTCTGCTTGGCACTGCGATTATTTTAAGCATACTTAGTATTACTTTTTAGCATATTGTTGTACCTATCTATTGCAGTGCCCTGAAATAAATGTTTTTCTTTCTTTCTTTCTTTCTTTCTTTCTTTCTTTCTTTCTTTTTCTTTCTCCACGAGTCCAATATAAGTGATCAGCGTCAACTAATTAAACGTTAAAACACTAGTTTTAGAGGGTACATCTATGCTTAGGACTTTTTGCACCTGAGTGAATCGTTTAGGTAATTATGTAGAAAATATTAAAATGTTCCACTTCTTGCGGAACCCCTACGGTAAATGACTCTCGAATTGTTCTTGTTCTATAATGAAGTAGTTAACGAGCTGCGCTACCTTGCAAATATACTTATTGTGGCGATGACGTTTTATGATTTAACAAATGTTACCTTGTGATACTAGGAAATACATTTCTAGTTTATAATGATAGATACTGGTTTTAGTCATTACCAGCAATAAGGTGGACTTAAAAGGAGGTTGTATTTTTTCTTGTTCAAAATTCAAAAATAAGTTATCTTAGAACTTCCTTGTTTATCGACCGACTTGGATTTTTTTATTTGAATGGCATGTATACTTTCAGACTGATGATGGGATCCGTGGGGAATTGCGGGGACTCAAACATAAAAGTTATACATATTATATCGATTAATACATAATTATGTTCAGTCCCTTAACGGAATACCCAAAGCATTTCGAGAAATTCTTGCCACCACCAATCAATTATCCAACTACCGATCGCGCCCGCAATTGCTAATCTCAATTACATTACATGCCAAAAAATTGGGTGTAATCCACTTCAACGTGCTCACTCATAACTGAGAGTTGAACCAATGTTTGAAGCTGTATTATTTTAACTACACCTGTCTACTTATTCTGAAGCTACCTATCATCCTGTTTTTGTTTGTATACCACAAACAGTCTGTTCACTCCGTGCAAAATTGTAAAACATCAATGTCATACTTTATTCGGTCGTCAGTATCGATTTAAACAACGACCCTTAAATCAATTACGACCTGTGAAGGGGAAAGGGGAAAAGAAAATAAAAAATGTGTCGGTCATGTTTAAACGTATGGGAATTGGATTTTTAGGAATTTTAGTGAAATTGCATGGCTTGCCAAGTGGCAATGCATGCCATGCATGCCAAACAAGAATCTGGCCTTTTGCCTGGCCTCTTGCCTGACCTCTTTCCTGGCCTCTAGTCTAGCCGGAAACGTAATGCCTTGTTGTTAGCAATGTCCATGAGCGGCAGTGACTGCTACCACACTGTTACCATCATGTGGCTCAATAATTCAATTGTCATCTTTTCGGTCAGAGTTAGTAGTCAAATCAATTATTGGAAGCTTCTGTGCCGCTGGAAGGCCTCCGACATGACTTTCATTATCACCAGCGGTCACCCATCTAACTACCAACCACGCTTGCAGCTGTTTAACTCGGTCGAACACTTAGGTTGATCACAAGCCGCCGGGATATGAGCGATCACACTTACTTTGTTCCTTTCCTATTACCCGTAGCCCATGGTCTATGTACATTGCGCCATTTAGTCAAAAGACATATCTGAAGCTTTAGACAAAACTTTTTCTGTAAAATTCACGCACTCATGTCGCTTTTGAAAGTAGCGTTAGTCGTGAACGAAAATTATTTTCTTTAAAAGGGTTTTGTCTAGAATCTCTAAGTACAAAGGTGACAGTATTAAAACTGATCCCCGCGACCAAGAAGCGTAATGTCACTGTGGCACCGCTAGATTCAGTTTGCTCGGGGCCGCTCTAATCCGGGAACACTCGTTGCCCTTTAACCAATACGCGACCACTTGTGTACTGGGGTGATGTGCAAATTGTGGATACGGCAGATATTGATGTTTATACAATCTTTTATGTGTTGTGTTACATTAAATATTTATTAGTTTCAGTTATTATAAATAAATAAATAAATAACGCTTCACACTCATAGCCGCACACTAGGATTCCCTGTGTCGTGGGTGCCATGGACAACACACAAGACAAGGACATTCACACCCAAACCAAGAACCGAAATTCAAACTCATCATTCAAATTTCCGCCTCGCTGGGAATCGAACCCAGAACTCTTGGCGCGGCGATCCGGCATTGTAACCATTGCGCCACGCGGGTCATATTATTTATTAGGATGCAAGCTTACCCTATTACTTAGATGTCATTGAATAAGCTAACGTCGTATAACTCTATGGCTATGGGGCCAGAAGCCATTCTGAAGGTCATGAGTTCTGTACCACCAAGATTAATCCATACTTCTTATGGTTATAGAGATTTATTTATTTATTTATTTATTATTGATCGCTAACATACTGGACACCATTACATACAATTCAAGGTATTATGTAGTTACACTCATTCTAAGCGCCAGTAGGTACAATTATAAGCGACGACTACATTTAAAGCAACAAAAATTAAAATTGTATAAATATAAAAAAAACATTAAATACATACATAAATTTACAATAATATTCATTAGAATTATTACATTGCATTTAAAGTTCAGTTAAAATTACAAGAAAATTTATAAAAAAAAAAACACAATTAATATCAAAAATCAAAATGAGATTATAATTAAAATTATTACATCCTATAGATGTCAAGAATAAAATCAAATTAAAATTCTAAAAATAATACATTATAAATAACTAGTTAATAATAAATTAAGGACGGAGCAATAATAATAATATCACAAATTGTAATGTTACTCAGAATGTAAGATTTTTTGCTTAATAGAATCTAGACTGTCTGCGAATAGGTCAATATTCAAAGTTTTAGCTATTCTATTGTGGTCCCTGATTAGCCTATTTATAGGAGCGTTTTGACCTAAGTTAGATTTGCATGCCGCTGAGTGTAGAAAGTTGAACCTAGAGACTCTTGGATACTTTGAGGGAACAGAAAAAATTAAAGTGGCTAATAATTCAGGCACATCCAGAGAGCCGTTAGTAAGTTTAACAAGGAACACATTGTCTAACATATGTCTGCGATCCTTCAATGATTTCATATTGAAATATGTGAGTCTATCGCTGTATGAGTTGATATCTCTGGCTAAATTTTGTGAGAAGCACAGGTGCCACAAGAATCGCTTTTGGACACTTTCTAGCCTCTTAATATAAACGTCGTAGCAGGGATTCCAGACCACGCTGCAATATTCTAAACCGCTCCGAACAAAAGAGTTGTACAACAAGATTTTGGTTTTGGGAGACTTAAAATCTTTGCAGTTCCGTAAAACAAATCCCAGATTTTTAAAGGCTTTAGAGCAGACTTTATCGACATGAACATTGAAACGCAGTTTTTTATCCAGTGATACTCCCAAGTCTTTAATACTATTAACCTCGACCAAGGTGGTGCCTTTTATTTTATATTCTTGAGGAGAATCAAGTTTTTTGCGAGTAAAACGTATCGAAGAGCACTTGGATTCATTCAAGTCCATGCTTAGTCATGATGCTTTTGAGTATTGTTAACTTCCTTCCAAATGAAATCAACTTCCAATGTTTTTACGTATTTTGGTTGTACCAAGTACCAAGCGAGTTCACTTCATTGCTTCTCCACGTGTCCTCTCTTCTCTTTTAAATTCAAGCTTGGAATTAAATACATTATACGCCGTGGATATTGCATTTAATTAGTGTATTATGTATAATTCTAGTTATGTAAACCATATGAACTATATAACAAGCTTTACTTTATGAAGACCAATACATATCGACGTGTGAAAGGAAAAATTTACCAAGTGACATTGAGCTAATAATTTACAGGAGAGTAGTTTAAAGTTAAAATATTTAGAAAAAAATCAAATATTTTTTTGGAATCTATATTTTATTATCTTTACTGTGGCATATACAACAACTTTTTTAAAATTCAAATCTAAACTGCTGCTCCAAAGTTAGGTCAATGTCGTTTAGTCAATTTTTCCTTTCAAGCGTCGATGTAAACCAATGATATTAAACTATAGATACGTATTTGTCAGGGGACAAATCAACCAAAAAATCTGTTCCGACCGAACAACAACACACACACTTTTATCTTTTGTTTCAATACATCAATCACTATTAGTCTATTACATTGGTAAATTATGTAAAAGGGATGGCACTACTAAAACCATAATAGTGAAAAAGACTGCTAGACGGTCTCACTCAGAGGCAGCTATCAACTGTCAGAATTAAAATCGCTACACTTGTGTAAATTCGACTGACATAATTTCAGCGCCATCTTAGCATATCTTGTATATAATATCATTGATGTAAACAATGCCGCGTCCACACTACTCTCACTTCCGTCCCCTAGCAGGATTGTGTCATGTCTCGCAATCGGCTCAGCGTCCAGCGCCCCGTAAAATTGTATTCGCTCGGACGCGGCAACGGGACGGACGCGGAACGGGTGCGGGACGAGAGCGGGACGGGCGCGGGTAAATTAACGCGGCTTAAGATATAATACCCGTGTCATAATACCGCGGTGTCGCAGCGAGCTCCGAGTATGCTACTGACTGTATTGCTGTTTGAATTAAACACGTGTTCTTGTTGTTTTGTTTGATGGAAGCAGCTTGTTTGAATTTGTCCATGGCTTCAGTGGCCATAACACATCACTAGGATAGAGTACGCGCCGCATAGGTGAAAAGGTCCTATCCTTTAATGTATCCGTTAATGGTAAACCCAGGTGTCGGTAGTTTTCATGCCGCTCGATGATCTCCGAAATGGCTCATCAACGTCTCTTACGATAAAAACTGGGACCGACGACGCGGCGACGGCGTTACGTGCCCTTCAAAACCCTAGCGTTTCTATCCATCTAGTAACCACGCTCATTGTGGCTTGACTTGGTCGATCGCTTGATCTGAACAAGCGTAATAAAATCTAAGAGCAATAAGAGCGTATCAAAATTTTACATACCTGTCTATTGAGTGGTAAAAGATTTTTTTACCTACGCGGCGCAGCCCTCTGAGTTATTAGTAAAATTATTTGATGTACGGTTATATTATTTTTTGTATATTTTTATATTCGTGAGTGGATATTTTTTACCACTGTGTTCATTTTTGACAGGGGGAGAGCCAGCTAAGCAGATAAAGGACATTACCATCAAATGAAAACGTTGTCAAAATTAAAGTAAGCGTAAGAAATCCCTGCGACCTACAACGGAAGGGTCCAAATAAAAAAATGTATCGATATGAGGCAACACCTATTGTAAGGCGACTTAATATTTCCATTAAAATGAAACAATCCAATTTCGCGACAATAGCGATATTAAACGAGCTTCGACGCGAGGGAAAAGTAATAAAAATTAATAAAAAACCTCCATGCAAAAGCATCACAGCGTAAAACGAATCGGCTTATGTGTCGAGTAATTTTATTTATTTTATTCGACGACGATAATCAGATAGAGTTTTAATACCGCGATACAAAATATACAATGATATTGATCACGTGGTGCAGTTCACGATGGGAATCATGACACTTGTTTGATGGATTTATAATTAGAAAGATGGAATTTGTTTATAAGGTTTCTGGATTGAACTAATTAATTTTAATAGACGAAAAACTTGAATATTTTCAGAGCACCGTATATTCCAATTGGACTTTTAAAATATGTTATATTTTTACTCAGTTCATTACATAATTCTTGAGTGACCATGCGTTAATATCACATTTTGTTTTAGATATTGATAGATCCCTATCTTGAAAATATCAGTGGCAACTTAGTATAATTTCCTGGTTTCAGTTATTATACTTGAATATCTATTGTTAAGCCTTGCTGGAATCCTTATATTTGCTTTAATGACTTCATCTTCAGCAGTTCACCTCAGACCATTATTGCAGACATTGGTCTGAGACGAGATCTAATTGTTCGATCGGCTCAAGTCTCTTATTGATTATAAGGAAATTTTCAACAAATTATACCTAAGTAAAGCGTAATATGGTTTGCAGAATTATTAGCTTCTTGAAGTAGCAATGTACTGGATATATAATTTCTGCAGAGCGAAAACAATTGGAGCAGGAAGATCCTTGAACGCAAAACATGCCTCCATGGGCGCCCAAGTCAATATAGCAATAATCATCCTAAATCTGATGAATAGTTATTATTACGGAAATAATCGACAAACAAGCCACGATCCACCTGATGGTAAGTGGCTATCGTCGCCCATGGACAGGATCACTGATGTATTGCTGACCAATAAAGAGAGAATAAAAGAAAGAAAGAACTGGCTCTCCATGGACTTACCAGCACATAAATCCCAATGCCGAAGCCACTTAGATCTATCCATATTAGAGAGAGGTCCTCCAAATAATGCCCAGTAAAGGCTACTAAGCCGATGTTCGGAGCTCGTAATCACTCGAAGAAAGTTATATTGTAAGCAGTTTATCTCTTGGCAACGGAGCGAGTGGATCGCGTTAGGCTCCAAGATTCGAACAATTGTGCTGCGCCCTCGTTTGCGACACGCCTGTCGCGTACTAATGTGGCTCGTGTGGACGGACCTTTACTACTCACGATGCCAATTGGTCAACGAGACAAATTCGACTAGTAAATCGTCTTTCACTTTTTATGCGCTTGGATTAAATTTTATTGTAGAGTTAAAGTAAATATCCTTATTTTGGTATTATGAAAGAACTTTTTGAAGCGCAATAATTAGCATAGGTTGAAGCAATTAGAGTTGAGGCAGTATTTGGGAGATAGGTACCTATTTTATTGGGGTATTTGAGCTGTTGTTGTATTATGCCCGCTGTTGCTTAACTTTGTCGATCACTTAGGATCGATGCAAGCTGCCGGGCTATGAGCGCTTCGAATAATTTCTATGGAATTTAGCATTTGGAAACCCCTATTTTTTCAAACTCTTTTCTTACTACTTACGTACGTTTTATAGTTCTTACACAAATTTTCATGCTGATTAACCCTGATTTTTAAGATAATGTTGATTGATGGTGAGTGTCGGATACGACATCGAATCGTACATTATAATTGTCATCGAATGGCTCAAGCAAACTCACCTTACTGAAGTGTCCGGATCTTCCGCGCCCGTTCCCCGCAAATACGGATTTACTTAAGTTTGTCTGTTTATACAAACTGGACGGAGGATTTTTCGTGGAAATTAACTAGTAAAGTTTTAAACCATTGTTGCGAAATTCATGGTCTCCTAGTAGCCTCGATGTCCCGCGCACAGTAATAACTCTCGCAAGCTTTATTTGCCTGGGTATTTAATTAAAGTATTACAATCATGTAACTACTTAAAATATAAAATATGTGCCGCTTCTTATCAGAAAATAAATCAGTGACATACATACGCTACCGACGGAAATATGTGTCAATTCATTTCATACATCTTTAATTTCAATAGTACGAACTAAAAGATTGACGTACATACAACCATATTCACCAAATATGCTATAGCAAATATACAAGAACGATGGCATGTGAAGGTCATTTTCCATTCTTAAGAAATCAACTTAGGCAATCCACGGCGCTTCGTTTCACGATTACATGCAAACTATACAGGGTGGAAAATAAAGACGGTAGTTGAAGGAAAAGCACCCGGAATATTGATGATGGCAAATTGTACTGAAAGGAAACATTTTATTATTTTCAAAAATAAGTAAAACTGCATTCAAATATTTTTGGAAAATCCTGAAAAACCTGCTTGAGCCGGGAACTTAACCGGTGAAATACAAAACAAAAACATCCTATATTTTATGATCCTAATTGAAAGGGTCATTTATAAGAATCAATTTCTTTAAATAGGTAAACGCGACGATACCGCTTCATGGACAGATTTCGTACTTTTACTACGTAAGATGCAATAAGACCTTAGCGTGCTCATTATATACCCTGTTCAACCATCAACTTAAAATTGTTTTTTTTATGGAATAGCAAACGAGCTGACGGTCCACCTGATGGTAAGTGGCTATCGTCGCCTATGGACATCAGCAATACCAAAGGCATCACTGATGTGTTACCAACCAAGAAAGAGAGAAAAAAAAGAACGAAAGAGCCCCCAGCCGGAACACGACGAGTCTTTTGGCGGCTGACTCATGCTCAAGGGTGGTAGCTATCCAGGCGAACCCCTGGAGAAATAATAATAGTAATAATTGTATTAATTAACAATTAAAATCAATATTACCAATATAATCCCTCGAGAAGCCCTACCAGCGGGCCGGATTTAGTCGCCTCTTACGACACCCATCCGGCGTGGAATTGGGGTTAGTATTCTAAGCCGCCCCAATACGTCTCTTCGGTTTAAGGTTGTTAGGCTGTATAATATTAAGTTGAAATCCAATAATAATGATGGTAAGACGCGTCTTGTTAGCTACCAACACCTTCCACAAACATCTAGAAGTTAACCATGAAATGTTTTAAGGTGTCTCATGTAACAAGTCAAGCGAGTGTCCCGTTTCTTCTAGGCTAGTAGTATAAGGTTATCCTTGTAATTATTCAGACTACATAATTATGAGGTGGCTCGTTTTCTAGTTTAGTACCCGAATGAGCGAGCTTTGCTCGGTTTAGTGTTGCTTAACAACGCCAACTACTGAAGTAGCTTTAGTGTTGCTACTCGCCAATAGATGTCAGGAAGAGTTTATTTTAGCAGTTCTTCATTGCCTGAAAACACGGATAAAACGATATTTTTTAAAAATTAATCCTAGCTAGATCGATTGGTCGCCCCCGAAACCCCGTGCATACTAAATTTCATGAAAATCGTTGGAGACATTTCCGAGATTCAAAAAATATATACAAGAATTGCTCGTATTAGATGTATAATAACTAAACATAATCTTCATCAATCTTTAATTTTCAAACACGCATCAAAATTTGTTACAACATTTTGAAAAGAAAAACAATGTTTAAAAATCTTACGAGACCTCTAGTTTCTACCTTTACGGCTCCTATGCGAGTTGGTTGAAAGATTTGTGATCACATATCAAAAGTTCAATTTAAGATCACACGATGATTAATTTAATTAATGTAAATAGGCAAAACATTAACAGTCAAGTCAATTGGTGGTAACACAATACATCAGCGCCTTAATTCCGACAAAGTAAAAAGTGGACATCCACATACAATACTTTGCCATTATAGATCACTCCTCCACTCCCGAAAACCTAACAATGCCTACCTTTACTTTACAATCGATACAAACCGCTTTACTAATAATAATTTTAGTATTAATTACTACAGCTCTGTTGAGATTTATCTATTCACATCGTTTGATTTGAAACCCACGTTGAGTGTTTCAATTAAATATAGATAACAAGTCGGTGCGTTCTCTGTTCCACGCAATTAATTTATATAAAACGATAAGGTTTAAAGACGCGGAATATGCAAGACGAGTTCGTTCGTTACGTGATCTTGATAACGTAGGGTTGTGCTGTGGGGGGATGGAAATATTGTGTGGGAGCTGGGAGATCGCGTATCTAATGGAGAACTCAACGTGTCTATATGCGGTTGATTTTACACTAAAAAAAACATTGAAATATAATGTAATCGAACAAAAAATGTGTGTCCCATCCAGGAGGTTTGATTTTCAAAATTGAGCCCCCGTTCTACTTTCAAAATAGAACGAATCCATTGAAGATTGTAGCCCATCGACGCCAATGCACATACGAGTACGTGGTGTTCGCGGTGTCGGTTCTATACGCTAGTAATATTACTTCAATGAAAAAACAATGATATTATAAGTAAAAATCATTGTGAAAAAACACATATTTTTACATTTTAAACGCAACGGTAACCTTTCCTATTTTATGTTACCGATATTTCCATAGAAAGACATGGATTGTGGTCATGAGATTTCAATATCGGAATATAAAATACGAATTTTGATTACCTGTGTTTCTATAAGACGAAATACTAATTTTTAAGACTTTATTGTTTAACATATTATTATCTTGACCAGAATTCCTTACTCAAAAGAAATAAAATAACTCAGAAAATAACGGGTCCTTAATTGAAAAGTGCTCTGCTTGGTAACATTACTTATGCTGCAGCTTCTTTTTTAAATGGATAGTTCCTGTTGGTCTTGGTGGCCTTTACAGCTTCACGCGGACAGGTGGATGAGTCTAGAGACACAGCCTACAAGACAGCCCACAGTAAGACAATTTTGCGAGGTGGAGGTATAGCTCCAGACCTCGAGAAGTAGGGATATGCGAACGTGCTAGGTGCAACTCCTATGTGGTTCAGACCTGGACTTAGGACGTTGTCTGGTGGCTACTGCTGATATGCGACTCTTCTTGTGATTAAGGAGGCCTGGAGTTTTACTGCCAAATGCAGGGCTCGTCCCCACTTGACATGTCTTGATTCTGTGGCGTCTGCCAATTTGAGATTATGGAGGGGTTGATGGTCAAAATGGTAAAGTTCTCGTTCATTTTGTTCTACTATAATACTGTTTCTAGAAGTTCATTTTGTAGGTATTAGAGGATGTAAGGGAAATTTTTTTCATGTTTATAGATAGGGTATTTAACGATATTGTATTGATAATTTCTTGCTACAGTCTAAACTTGAAAACATATTAAGGTAGTAGTCATGAAAATTAATTTATGTTCAGAAAGAGTCACTTCTGTCACTGACCTATCTGTATGTAAACTACCTCCCTATTATTATTATTAAAGAAAATTCTCAAAATTCAAAACACACAGCCCTGTTCTAGAAACCGTAACCGCGAATCTTGCTCTAATAAAATAAAACATCTATGTCTCGGCGACTAATGACTGAGAACACCTTCGGAATACGAGCGAGTGTCACGTAGCACCGTAGCGTCGTAGAAGCGTAGCCGTAGAGATAACGTAGCCCGTAGCGCGCGCTGATTGGCCGACGACGAATGGGGGAAAACATAAGAAACACTGTTGTACTTTTAGTGCCTTGATAAAAGGCTTATGGCTTCTCTTAATTGGAAGTAAAGAAGTTATATCGCGAAATGTGCTGTTAGTAATCTCGGCGTTATTCAATTAGAGAAATGCCTTTTTTATATTATGTTAAATTTTATTTGTAAAGATGTCTAATTCATCAAATGACTCATACTAAGTTTCATGTAGCTTATACTAAGACTCATACTAAGTTTCAGGCTTTATGCCTGTATGGGCTGTATCCGACGATTTGCGGCAATCGTAAGTTTTAGGCTACTCAATTAAATCAATGTCGACCGTCGCCGCACCTTCGTAGACTTCGTTAGTGACCTTGAGGAAAATTAAATAAACGGTTTTTGCTTTAAAGCGCTATACCACAAGCTCAGATAAGCTATGCAAAGAATAGATAAAGTATACGTCAACCTCGAGTTGGCAAATAACTTCTCCACCAATCATCAGTCAATTGACGTGATGACGTATTCTTTGTACTCTCAAATATCGCTTGTCGATTACAAGGAATGACCAATAGTTCTAGACAGTAATATAGAGTAACTAAAAAATAACGCAAAAATTCGTATAAGATACAAAAATCATGAGAATTGTACCGGTAGTACAAACTTTGACGACCCGTGTGGCGCAATGGTTACCATGCCGGATCGCCGCACCAAGGGTCGTGGGTTCAATTCCCAGCGAGGCGGAAATTTGAATGATGAGTTCAAATTTCTGTTCTAGGTCTGCGTGTCGATGTCTTCGTCTTTGTGTATTGTCTGCCCTATGGCAGACAATACACAAAGACAACTTTGTCTATACAAACACACATGCCACGACACAGGGAATCCTAGTGTGGGGCTATGAGTGTGATGCGTTATTTAAAAAAAAACTTCACAGACTGATGGCTGACTAGTAGTTCTTCATTTAACACCAGTCAAACCGTGTCTGTTTACTTCTATTTCAATGCAAAAATAACCATTATTTTTATTCATAAGTAAAGTAATAAAACATCAGAGGCAATAATAAGCAAAAAACGGTGAAACTTTCGATCTATTTTAGGGCGGCTCGAGCCGTATCTCGCCTGTACTCGGAACAATCCCCCGGAGGACATTATAAGTGGCCAATGATTATTTTCTGCTCGGGGGAGATATCTTCAAACACTTGCGATATTCATGGCGCAATATTGCGTGTCGCACAATGTGATACATTCAAATTGTATGTTTTAAGAACTGCATAATAGTTTAAAAATTCTACTAATTAAAACTTGAATTACAAAACTTTGCAACTACAATTTCCTAATAACTTAAAGAAATTTGAATGAGAAATTAAAAGTACCTATAATTTATGTTATAAATTAGCTACTAGTGTTAATTTATTTTATTTTACAACCTATTGTAAAACATAATTAAAGAATCCCCTCCTGATTAAGCAGGCCTTGGATTACGTTCACCAAGTTACTGTAGTACGAATCCATCAACCCTATGACTTGACAACTGATTTTATAACAATAACAACCGGAACAGACGTCTTCGCGGGTCACGATAACATTTAAGTAATTTGCCACTAGTGGTCACCCATCCATCTGAATCCATCAAAAGAACATACACGCAGTTACTTAAATTGCCTATCCTCGTAAGATCAATACAAGCTGTTTTTATTTATATTTATTTAATTATTTATTTTGTAGTTTTCTGAAACCCTACATTGATATGTAAGTACTAATATAATATACACTTATTTCAAAATCTTTACACCATTTGTGAAAAAAATACTTAAAAATAGTTTAATTACAAATAATGGCGATAGACCAAAATAGCCCCCCTCGTGGTCTATACGCGCCCCTCTTAAGATGCTCATAAACATGTTTTTCTCGCAATAAAAATGATAAATCACCTTTTTTTATATGGTCAATCAGTGGATATGGTGTTTTTTCTATTGACGGATAAAATCTATGGAGTCACTGTTTCGCCAGCGGCAGGGGAATATCAGTTGAATGTGATTTTATTTTGATTGATGGTGTTTTAACGTACACTAGCTTCTTTGCCTTGAGTACCTACTAAGCATGGTCCAGCTAGCCACTGCATATTATTAGCATGTTTTATGTGGTTTTTTTCGTATAATTTTTATATAAGTGATGTGGTTTGTAAGTTATGTTTTCACCAATAACATTTCTCGAAGATTTTTCAGCCCATAAATATAGGTAGGTACTGAAGACTTCAATGAAGCATTGCTGGCTAAGGAATCTCCACTGCCTTTGCGCTTTTTGCAGTTATTTTAATTAACTTTATGAATAGGTTTACCGCGAGATATTTCATTTTCCGTGCGATTTGTTTTTTATTATTCAACAACGCAGAGGAAACTGATTTGGGACTAGTAAATGCAGCCTATGTGAATATCCTGACACAAAATAAGTTTTAGTTTTCAAAATCATTTAATAGGTTCAATCACACTTATGAAAGTATTTTTTTTAATTCTACCACAATTCTGAATAACGGAGGAGAAGAATTGTCGAAAAGCGCTCCTTGGCTTATCTTTTAAATTATAACAGAAGTATAAAGGTCAATCTTCTATTCAACAATTACTTCCAGGCGATCAGGATATATCAATCGATACTGTAGTATGACAGTAAGACTTTCTTTCTTTTTTTATGGAAATAGCCGGCAAACAAGCTGACGATCCACCTGATGGTAAGTGACTATCGCCGCCCATGAACATCAGCAACACCAAAAGCATTACTGATGCGTTGCCGGCCAAGAAAGAAAGAAGAAAAAGAAAGAAAGAACTGGCTCTCAAGCCCCCAGCCGAAACACGACGAGTCGTTTGGCGGCTGACTCATGCTCGAGGGTGGTAGATATCCAGGCGAACCCCTGGAGAAATAATAATAGTAATAATGGTATTAATTAACAATTAAATACTAATCAATACTACTAATATAATCTCTCCGAGGGCCCTACCACCAGCGGGCCGGATTTAGTCGCCTTTTACGACACCCTTCCGGCGTGGGATTGGGGTTAGTATTCTAAACCGCCCCAATACGGCTTTCTTTCTTTTTCTTTTATCTTTCTCTTCTCTTAATATATCAGTGATACCTTTGGTGTCGCTGATATCTATGAGCGACGATAGCCACTTGCCATCAGATGTATCGTCAGATCGTTTGGCGGCTACTTCCATAAAAAGAAAAAGGTACGCTTTACTTGCAATCTCTATTATGAGTTGTAGGTAACTATGTGGAAAAATACAATTAGCCCAAATCCAGTTACTCCTTTAGTAAAAATATACCAGCACCACAGCCTCTGTGCCGTCATAAGGCCATGATATAGTGCGTTCCATGCTCTCGCAGCCATAATTCACTGATTGTTTTCGTGGCATACTTAATAAGGCATAACGCGGCTTTGTTGGCGATTCTCGACGATATATTATTGTGTTTGGTGTATGAACCTTTAACTTATGGACTGTTTGTGTTAAGAAGTGCTGTAGGTTGTTGGTTTATTGACTTTATTCCGAACAAATCATATTAGTGAGTGTCGACGTCGTCCAATCAGTAGTTATTGTTAACGATGAAATAAAAGAAATATTTTATATAAAGTATTAAAATAATGACTTAAAGGGGTTGACGAAAAGGGACATACTCAACAAATGACCGTGGCAAGCCAACAGTCGCTGATTTTCAGCGCGATTTCGATAATTTAATATTATTAGCGTATTTGTTAACTGTTACACGTTGGGGTTACTTACGGGTTAATCCCTAGGCCATACAATGGCCATGTACAGTTTTTCCACTTGGATGCTGTTCTTCATGATGAGTCTGAAAATACAGGTTAGAGGTGGTGGTTGCGAAGACAAAACAAGAAGTTAAATTATGTATATACGTATAAATGTACCCAGTGTGTTAAAGGACACAACAACTAGTTAACATAACAGATAACAAGCAGTTTCATAGCTCCCTTATCATCGCAGAGCTGATGTTGCTAAGTGTTGTAAATGGCGAAAAATATTACTACCTAAGTTAAGAAAGAAATGCTTGAAATATATGCCCCTTTACCACAGTTATCTTAAATATAATTTAGAGTAACAGTTCCCCAAAGAAACACAAAGTCATCTCAATCAGTTTTTTCAGAACAAAAACAACATTAAACTTGTTAATAAAACAATACAATAAGTCACGAGTAAACGGTCCGCATTCGGCTAATAATTAAGTTGACGGCAAAACAAGATTACTCGATGTATTTATTTTGTTTTATTGTCCGGCTCCGCTACTGTAAAACGGTTTTCCATCTCCTCTGTGTTTCGAGCTCTGCGTTCAAACGACGTTGCTTTTAGGGTTCCTCAGTTTTTACACGCCTGGAAAGCTAAGAACCTCTATCTTTAATGACTCGTAGGCGAAATGTTATGACTTATTATTTAGATTACATGTTTCGATTGAGATGTACGAAACAGAAATAACGCGGATCTCCGAGTTTAAGTTTTAAAGGCTCCCTTCATTTTTGAATACCTTTGGAGATTATTGATTTCTGTAGACAACGGTGCCGACTTACCATCAGATGAAATGTCTACTCATTTGAATAAAGTTAATTGGTCACCATTGCTCGTTGTCAAAAGAAGCATAGGGTCCGTTAACTCATATCATAATCTAACCTGTGTTTTAAAACTGCCTCCCGCAGGAAGAATTACCTTCAAATCGTGCTATTTTAATTCGCTTGTCTAATCTACGCATCACATATAAAAAACACACGTTTAATTTCTTTCCAAAATAACTGATACGGAACCCCATGCCTTGGTATGTTCAACATACTTGACCGAGTTGTTAGTATCAAGTGCTGAAGGGGACGCAGTTAATTCATGGGGTTATAGACGGAGGAAGAGACACTATGGCGTTGTCGACGCCAAGTCTTGATGATTATTACTTTATTAACCAATATTGAGTGCCGGGATTTTGGGCGAGCGGTTACACCGAAACGGTTTAGTATTTGTTAACCTTTAGTTAATTGTAATGGAATTGAAAGCTCATTAAAATAGTTATACGACAATATTAAATAATGAAAGAAATCATGTGGTTCTTAATTTTCTTTTAAATTACTTTATAAATTTTTTAAATTTATCTCACCTGATTGTAAGTGACGATGAAACCTAAGATATTAATGTATAATATTATGTATACAGTCTCAAGAATGAATAAAATCCAGTAATATTTATCTTCATATGCTGTTTTTAATTTGAGAAGTAATTAAAGACCAAAACGTTTAAGATTTTTAAAATCCAAGATTTTTTGCTATGTTGTAAGATTGTACATTTCTGACTCGTTCTGTTCATAATTTAAACTCATTCAATAAAACGAAACTCGTAACAACGAAAGCGTAACAGAGTTAGCTATATATTTTTTTTAATTGCTAAGTATAGTATTATTGATAAGTTACTGCTTCGTTTTATGTACAAGCATGTTAAACGACAGTTGCTAGCTAACTAGTTAGTTAAACGTCAGTTTAGTATACGGTGACGCTGAGTGGATGTTAGCCGCCGCGTCGCCGCTTGATTGGGATGGCTGTAAAACGATCTGAATTAGGGCTGCGTGTCATCGAGCGTGTCGACAAACTTCATCGATCAATCGATAAACTGGGAAAATGTTTATCGGCTGCTATTTTTGCTATTTAGTTATCAATAACAGTTGGAATTTCAAATAAATCAAAAGCAATAATCCTTGTTACTAAAGTTAATCTTAATCATGTCATGAGTATTTGAAGAAAGTCAACATCCACATTTATTTGAAATGTTTTTCTGAAAATAAAAGAATAAAAATATTCTACTCAGTAAATAAATGTGACAACAAAAAGAAAGAAAACAGCTTATCGGTGAAATATCACATCACTACTTGCAGTTTTGACTAGGATAGTGTAAAGTTGAGATTTTGCACCGACGATTGCGATACGATATCATCTTATATAAAAAAATTTTCGTGTCACAATGTTAGTTACCATACTCCTCCGAAACGCGTTGACCGATTTTTATGAAATTTTATATGCATATTCAGTAGGTCTGAGAATCGGCTACTATCTATTTTTCATACCCCTAAGCGATAAGGGTTGTCCATCCCTAACATTTTTTTTTGATATTTTTTTTATAATGTGGCATTAAAAATACATACAACCTTAAATTTTCACCCTTCTATCACCAACCCCTATTTTTTAATAATCATTTTAGTAAAATTTAATCATTTTTCAACCCGCTCGATAACTGAATCAATTGTTAGGCGATACGATAAAAAAATGACGTAGTTTAATTTGTCACATTAACACTATGGTTAATATTAACATAGTTTGGTAATTATTTTAACATTTAATTAAAGAACGAAGCGCTCATAGCCCGGCGGCTTCTTTCGGTGAAACGCTGATAGCCCGGCGGCTTTTTTTGAATTCTACGTGATCGAGTAAAGCAATAGTGGGCGCAGTCGGAAGTTAGATGGATGACCCCAAGTGACAAAAATGTCTTGAGCGTTACCGTGCTTCCGAGGGCACGTAAAGCCATCGATCCCTGTTATTATCGTTAGATACAGTCGTTAAGCCAAGTTGGAGACCTTCAGGTGGCATGAAAATTCCCGACATTTTAGCTCCGTGCTCAGCTGTGAGCCGTTAATGGGTTGAAGCCAAGCCAAGCCAATTCACAAGAATATTATGTATGTCACGGAGACATTTATTTTAATTCTGTAAAAGCACACTGCACAAATGAATGTCGTATCGTAGGATGTAAATGAATGTACGCGAGACCAACTTCTGAAGTGTATAGAGTCTCGTAAAATGTGTTTTGTTTGACAACTTATTCGCAGAAAGCGGTGGCCGTTCGCGATATTTGTGGCTCGTTAGTGGCACAGTTGTTACGCTTCTATTGCTGTTTGTGTACTATTATATATGTACTATTATTTCTTCTGTGGTTTGTGTAACCTTCTACTTTAAATATTTTCTTGTTTTCGTCACAGCAATCTTGGTGAAATAGGGTTTGGACCCATTGAAGTACAATGTCATAGAACAGGCATCTCGAAAAAAATGTGTCCCGCCCGAGAGGTTCGGTTTTCAAAATCGAACGAATCCATTGAAGATTGAAGCCACGTGGCGCCAATGCATTGTCCATACATGGTGTTCGCGGTGTCGGTTCTATACGCTAATAATAATACTTCAACTTTTGGACCATGGAGTTTCTCGAGCAAACATTAGATTAGGCATACTTCAAAAAAAACTGTAAGATTGTTTGTTTTTTTTTGTCATAGAACTTGTCAGTTTCTATATTTTTTTTATAAATTTAAGCATTTTATTTTGTTTGTAATTTGAAGTAACATTTTAAGTCATGTAGATAGATAGTTTTCAATGCACATATTACCTATTACGTTATTTTTTCGCTTTTTGTTTCATTCACGTTTTTTGTTTCATTTTTCTAATTACCTCAAAGCTTTTACCTTGCAAATTGTAGTAGGCGGTAACTTTCCATTGGTAACACGACCGTCTAGCATGGAAAAATCAGCCTTTGGAAGATCAATGTGAAAAGGAAAACCTTCTGCATTCAGTCAATACTTACCTAAGTACCTAATTACTTACCCGCCGTATTTTTGAGGTCATTAGTTCATCCGAAGGCTTAAAGTGCTCTTAACGTGCTTAACTAAAAGTCGATATACGTAACGTGTTTTTACCCCGTACGGGACAGGACCTGAAATTTTAAAAACATCGTTTCATAGAAAATGTATGTAAACGATAGCACATACGCCACGGAAGCACGTACGGAATGGGGCACGCACATATACTTATTCCTCGTCCACGTCCCGTTCCCGTCCCGACCACGTTACGTATGCAGCCTATCTGTAATATGTATCTTATTAAAACTTTACAATACACTTAACTTTTAATAAAGTATTACCTACGGCCTCAGATTAAAGAAATATAAAAGGCCTACGGCAAGCTTTATATTTGAGTAACTTACGTACAGCTAGCACCATCTAGTAACATTTTATAACACATTAAAGTAGATACAAAGTCATGTTTAGCAATGTTACCAATACAACACCATCTATGAAACATGTAATGAACTATTTCAAGTTTCACATGTCATGTTCTTCCGAAAACTCTATATGCATACAGCGCCATCTGTTAAAGTTATTGTAATTAAAATTGCTCACGATAAAAGTAGCATTGGTATTAATCTATTACTTTCAATGGTAGATGGCGTTTTATTTAAAACTCTGTAGACATGTTTCTCAGACGAAACAACTTTTTAAATTAGTAAGTAAATAGACTGCGTGTTTTTGTCCAAAATCCAAATAATACAAAAAAAAATATGATAGTTCAATGTTTACAGAATTTTGAAATTTAACTAAGAACTTTGATAGAATCAATGGAACTAAAATAAATAATGAGTTAACATGATTCCTAAATGTTAAAGGTAGGTAAATAAGTATGTAGGTACTATGGGTATAATTAGCTAGATTAGAACCCAAACTTATCTGGGAAGCTGAATTTCAATCAAACAAAAACACTTACAAATATTATGACTACACAAAGGCGCCATATAAAAACGCGTTCCCCATCAATACGTATTCCGCATGGTGTCACTATAAAACACTTCCGTGTTCAAAACCGTTTGATCGTGTAAAATTAGACCGCGTCCTACATCGCCCATTCGCTCCACACGCGAGTGGTTCGATACTGTGCTGAAATACTACTTACCACTAAGATTAGTGAACCTATCTAGGTTTATTGGACTGAAGGATTGTCATACTTACTGAGTATTCATGTTATACGATAGATACCCTAGAAAATATTTTAATACTTAATAATTTTGGAAAAAATATCAACAAACTTCACTGTGAGGCCTTTATTTTAAGGTCCCGAATGAAGGATAGGTATAGGTTATTTTCTACCCGAAAGGGTTATGTTTTTCGTGCGTATCTGGTATGTATGTTTGCGTGTAATATTCCTTATTACCTCGTATTAGTGATGGTAATGAATGCGATTTCGCTTTTATTTCATAAACATGTGAATTCATAAGTATTAGCATGCTAAATGCTATTGCTATGCTATTTGCTAATATTACGATAATAAATCAAGTAGGTACCTATGTAATTTTAGTTTATGTGCGAACTGCGAATTAAAAAGCTAAGTCTAAGCATATCAAAGATAATAATTGCTTAACCTCGAACTTCATTTTTCGCGACATCTGCTAAGTTGCTAATACTTTATTCGTGAATTTTTTTTACAGTTTAATTTAGTATTCGCAACTTCGCGTTCATGTGGGTGCGACCGAGAGCACACGCTGCCGCTGCATGATGATAATATTATAGTACGAATACTATGAATGAAGTGATGAATTCACTTCGCACTTCACGAAATTTCGCAACCAAATTTAATTTGCTAAGTGCTAATGAAACATTCACATGTTAAAAATGAATGCGAATGCTAATTAATCCATCACTACCTCGTATCTTCCAAACCGCTGAACGGATATATGAACATATACATATCATTAAGATATCGTTGGATTCGTCTTGATAACCCTAGTGTTCTTTATGTAATATTATACTCTAAGTAAATAGAAATGAAAAAAAAACAAATATGTTGGCTATGAGATGCCATTGTTTGCAATATCAAAAAAGAAAAATAAATCGAATAATTCAATATAGGTACAGTCCGTGACAAAACTATAGCGCACTATACATTTTTCATTATAATTTTTAACAAAATGAAACTGTTGTCTTTCAAGTTGTATGGTTAAAGATGTTTAGTGAAGGTAGGTATATAAATGTTAGAAAGAGATACGGTAGTTACTTGGTAGTTACTGTTTAATTTTAAGGGTCCTATTAAGATAGTGCCGCCATACGGGTGCGACAAAACTATAGCACACTTTTATAATATTGTGCGTTTTTTCTTGTCTAGCCCAGTTGTTTTTATTGCATTATTATCATACGATTTTCATTTTAATATACCAGTTTAGTATTTCATTTATCATTGCAGAAAAAACATTAATACCTGTGATTGATAACTTAAAAGCTAAAAATCAAATGTGCCATTAAAGCATAATATTTACTTAAAATATGCGGAAAAATCATTATGAAATTCTTAAAAGATCCCGAAAATGATATGAAAACATACAAAAGGCTGATCGAAGCCTATAAATGATAAAGATGGACAAGCCAAATCATTATTGATTGTTCATACAAATTTTACGATACCACTGAGACAAATCGCTTCTGCTACTGGGATATAAATTGGGTAAGGAATGTTGAAAATGTCCTACAGCATGCACTGAAGTACTATTACTAGCGTATAGAACAGACACCCCGAACACCATGTATGTCCCAATGCATTGGCGCCACGTGGCTTCAATCTTCAATGGATTCGTTCGATTTTGAAAGGAGAACCGTGACTTAATTTGGAAATTCGAACATCACGGGCGGGACACACATTTTGTTCGAGATGTCCGTTCTATGTCATTATACTTCAATGCCAGCATGCCTGACAATGGAGAAATGAATTACGAAGTGAGTTTAGGCTTTACAGAATAAAGCCATGTGCCCAGGTGCTTCCTATTTCTGTCTCTCGTACGCTAGCAACGTAACTGGGTCAGTCTAGCGTGTTTACACAACACTAAATAACTGGGGATTCATTTGTGATTGTTTACAAACTGTAAAGTGCACTTTTACTATTTGAAAGATCAGGGAACCGCATAAGGATGTAAACAAACACTTTTAAAGGAGTCTGCGAAAAATAGATGTGTTTTTTAAAACGTGGTTTATATTGGCACTTAACAACATAAGGTAGGTACAAATAACTTCAATAATGATATGAAAGAAATCCCACTTATCCTACTAATATTATAAATGTGATACTACTACTAATATTATAGCTTTGGGCACGTAAAGCCGTCGGTCCCGGTTGTTATCATAAGATAACAGTCGTTAAGCCATGTCGGAAGCCCTCGGGCGGTTTGAAAACTTCCGACACAAGGGTTGGCCACTAATCCCTCCACCAATCCGCACTGGAGCAGCGTGGTGGAGTATGCTCTAGGCCTCCTCAAAAGGAGAGACCAGTGCCCAGTAGTAGACCATTAATGGGTTGAAGCCATTATAAATGTGAAAGTCTCACGCAAAAATTACTGAACAGATTTTCATGAAAAGCAATCTTCATTATTAAGTAATTGAACACACAAGAAGAATGGCGGTCTATTATGAACTCTAGCCATGTTCCAGTGTAAGCGTCAATTTCGTGTTACCAAAACGGTCACGTGACACTTTTTTGCCAATCATACGTCGTTCAAAGCCCGATAAATAAATTGCCTGGAACATGAATGGTTTTATAAAAGTTTATAATAGGTCCCGCATGTTCTGGAAAAGGGTATAAGGTACTCACTATCCTGGAAAATGCGGGCAAAGACACGGGCTGAACTCTAGTGTGAACAAAAATGAAAAGGTAACAATAATTATTGTGAATTAACTACCTATTTTAAAACATTATTATTATACTTTCTCGAATCCGGTATACATAATTCAACCCGCTGACGTTATTACAAGCATCAGACATCAACATCGCTGTCGGAGGCTCCGAGCGCTCGAGCGTAATTGTCACATCAAGCGAGCACCGCAAAAAGCTCAGATTTATTTTGAAACTTTCAAAAATCTCGGCCTTAAAATATCAAAGCATGTGGCCCAGTAACGGTCCCGCGCGGGGCCTTTAATCAAAATAATTAAGTACATCAAGACCTCAGTGATTTATTATTGGGGGGTGGATGCCACCGTGGTGTTAGGAATAATATTGTGGAGACCAGGAGACCACACGCCTCTCGCAAATGGCAGAGGTTGGTCGGTTCATTTACATTGCGGTTTCGAAAAATTAGCCTGATTGGCGCGAATGATGGCGATTCTCATGTGCTCTTGATATAGCACTTATAATATTATTATACTGTGCTTATAGCGAGGTAGATATATGTAAGTCCCATGAAAAATTATAAAACGTGGCAAGCAATATAAGTAATCTATCTTTTATTCTATGCCTAAGAAAAATAATGTCAAATTGTACTAGACGGATGGATGTATATAGATACGCATGAGGCTATATTATTTACGAACCCACATCATTGTTTTTTACTGGTGTTTTCTCTGTATTGTAAACCATTATCAACCGCAAAATAAACCTTCTTCTAGTGCGGCAGTAGACTGGTGACCGCTAGAAACAAATGAGTAATTCGTACTTTAGGGAGGAACTAAGTATTCGGTGTCAGTTATAATAGTCGTCTAGCAGTGATAGCCTAGCGGTTAGAACGTTGGTCTCCCGAACGCAGGGGCCCGAGTTCAAATCCTGGCACGCACCTCTAATTTTCAAATATTATGTGCGTATTACAAGTTAATTTTATCACTTGCTTCGGTAAAGAAAAACATCGTAAGGAAACCTGCACACCAGAGAGTTCTCCATAAAGTTCTCAAAGGTGTGTGAAGTCTACCAACCCGCACTTGGCTAGCGTGGTAGACTATGACCTATACCCCTCACATTGTGAGAGAAGACCCCGAGCCCAGCAGTGGGACAATTATGGGTTGTTGCTTTGCTTTTGCTTTGCTTTATAAGTAGTCGTCAAATAAAATTCATCATTAGGAATCTGCGGGTGACAAAAGTCCGCAATCTCTAATTAATTCTGGAATAGAAGTTACAAGAAGGCCTTAGCTACCCGTGCCCTTCACACCACTACCGTGGCAAGTGTGCCCTATAATTCCCAATTATTGAGACAATCGCTCACCCAATTCGAATAGCATTAATTACGGCTCGAACGAACCTCCCTGCTCGTAAGTCGGTTAGTAAATAAATAAACATGCAAGTGATTACCGTCGACCGCCGGCGACTCACAAAAAGGGCAAAAAGGGGAAAACGTATTAAAAAAATACGCGAGACCCGTACAACTCAATTTTGGAGGCACAACTCGGTGGAAATAAGGAGAAAAAACATGCGAGCGCCTTTATTGCTGTGCGCCAACGGTAACTCAGTTATTAATAGATTGTATGGAGAAAGGATTTTTGGACTCTAATAGCTTTACCATTGTGTATATTTTGAAGTCCGTTAATTCGAACTTGGAAACAATAAGGTTATTAGGCTAATATATATTTTTTTAAATTAAACTAAAATTAAAATATTTCGTAAATATATTTTAAATCTGAATAGACGTTTTTACAACTATCATTCAAATTAACTACTACTGTTTCGCTTCTTGTTTGAGTACATATTTGGGTATATTGATTACCAATTTCACTAATAAATGACACAGACCAACAAAAAAAACATTTTTAATAACTTAAGCTAATTTCTATATAATTTGGTGTGCTGACTCTGAAATAAAAAGATAAAAAAATTTATCACCCTCCAATTTTTTGTATTAATTTTTGGAACGAAGTTCCTTATCGCGCGTTGTGAAAGGGGGCTAGACGCAAAATTTCGACACTTTTTTATATTTGTAAAAGGCAATTTCTTAACTTATTGACATCCACACCTAGTACAAACTCCGGGAATTAAATAGCTGAAATTTTACACATCAACTTAGGGGGCGTCCATAAATTACGTGAGATGTTTAAGGGGGGGAGGAGGTCGAGTCAAATCTCATCCAATCTTACGTTGGAGAGAGGGGGGGTCTGATTGAAAAAACTAGATATTTTATCCATTAATCCATTTAATCCAGATTGTACATGCTTAAGATTTAATCTTAAGCGTAATCGTAATACGATTAAGATCATTCACTAATTCGTTCGAAAGAAAATAATTTACAACAACAATCCAACGCGTTTACATAAGAAACCCACATTTTGAAAAATCTCACGAGAGACTGGGGGATGGGGGAGGGAGTTGAATAAAATCTCACGACATCTCACCAGGGGGGGAGGGAGGGACAGAAAATTAAAAAAAACACCTCACGTAATTTATTGACGCCCCCTTATTAGTCAAGAAATTGGCTTTTACAAATAAAAAAATAAAAAAAAAGAAATTGGTGGGTGATAAAAAAGTGATATCGGTTATGGTTTTAGAACCCAAAAATACATAAGATTTAAGTAAATTTGTTTAAAAAGTTTTATAAAATGTGTTTTAGTTGGTCTGCGTAATCAATTAATTTAATATCTAAGTACTTATCATAAATATCATATCATATATAAAAAATGATATATTTTTCATGTTAGAAGATGGCCAATGAACAGAGGATCTCAAATAATACTAGTGAAAATTCTGTCATCTTTGATTAAAAACTCTTGTATAATACTTACTAAGCTAAGAAATATGGTAGGAGATTAAAGCTATATCCCTAATAAACTATACCTAACCAAATCTATAGACATTATTATAATAATATGAAGATCATTTATGAAGTCGCAAATCCTTACCAAGATTCACCTTTATGTTGGCCATACATGATCAAGTGTACTTGTCAAATTTGTAGTTTGACTTGATGCGCCATCCAGTTTGCATGAGCTATATGCCCAGATAGATATACCGTGGCCGTACACCGTCAAGTTTACTGGATGCCACATCTAGTCCGCTGAAAACTGGACAAGTATACTTGATCGTGTATGGCCACCATTAGGGAACGCTAATATCCTCCTGATAAAATTATGCACAGGTACATAAAGTATACATTAATCTAATTAACTAATAAGGCACTTTTAGTGCCACAAAGTTCCAAGTTCCACGATGTATTCAAAGCGCACAGTAACAAAGGCATGGCGGGCGGAGGCGAGGCTGGCGAGTCGTCGGTGGTCCTATCGAGTAGGGCCGATTAATTTGCAAGCCGCGCGACGCAGCCCCGGACCTACCTGGTGTCGCCTGGATTGGACTCGGTGTGGTGACGCCGTGAGGAAGTCAATTAACAATTATAATAATGTATTATGCCGTTATTGATGCGCTGTGTAAATTATCAAAGAAAAAGTTGTGTGCGAATTTTAGAAGATCATTTTTTATTGATTAGGTTATAGATGTCAAATTATTGGTTTTCTATTTTTTATTGATTTAATATTAGTGGTAGCCGCGGACCTAACTGGCGTTGCCTGGTGTCGGCTGGACTGGCCGGTGTGTTGCTGATGCTGGAAGGAAGTCACTTAACAATCATAAGTTTGTTGTTGCCATTATTGATGCATTGGGAATTGACTGTGAGAGACATAAAATTTAAATAAGACATTTTTTGATTACATATGCCTTATTATATTTATTGGACGATCCCGAAGCCTAGTTGGTACGACCCTGCCTGCGAAACGATGGGTTCGATTCATCACATATTATCTTTAATTTTAAATTAACAATTATTAATTTTATGAAAAACCAACAAACAAGCAGAACCTATTGGCAAATGGCAAGTCACCAATCACCCATGGACATCAGTAGATAATAATAAAGGCAACATCGATAGCTTGGCCGAAACCCAAACACTTATATTGTATTATCTAGGTACCTACCTACTAGGTACGTGTTAACTGTGTATTAAACAAATAATGCAATGTCGCTAAGTGACATAGAGTATGACTTGGAATATGTTTTTCGACTTCAATAATGATTTAAATATCAACGTTGATTTTTTTTTCATTTGAGTCTTCATAGCGCAGGATATTGCCAAAATACCAAAACTACAAAAAATCAACAAATAATCCATCAAATGTCACAACCATTTAGGGTTGTCACTTTTCTCTACTTAGTCGTGTTTAATAGTTATTAAAGACTATAAAGTGACATCTCTACTAATAAAAATAATGAGATAAAGTACAACGATGAGTAATACGTTTTTCGGAAAATCATCCCCTAAAGGTTTAATTAAGGGGGGTGCAAGTTAGTATGGCAACTTCGTCAGTTTTGAAGTAAACAAATCCTTTTTGAGAGCGTCTGTTGCGTGCGCTGCGTAAACGGTTTAAGTTACGCAAAAATCATGTAAGATGGAATTGTTCTGGAGAGGGAGATGGAGTGGAGGGGAAGGGGGAAGGGGAGTTGGATTGGAAGGGAGAAGGAATTTAATGGTCTCTGATTTGTTAAACCCACTAAAACTATAAAAGTTAAAAGTAACAATAAAGTACATTCAATGATTGTAAGACGATATAAAGTTCGCCGGATCAGCTAGTCTATAATATAATTATCATTTAACTGAAACCCACAGTTTTAATTTAATAAACTCTTTTTATGGCATTCATTCTACTCAATGACAAAGAACCTTTCCAAAATGGTGACAAAACAAATAGGTAAACATACATAAGTGTATCATTACCCATATGAATAAATTATTATTAAGTACATATTTGATTTAATTTTAAAACAATCGAAATGCAATTCGAATCAAAAAAAAATGGTTGTCTGTAAAGTCGGTTTACGGACAATGGTTTTACGTGATAACGTATATTTCGTAGAAGAATAATTTATGATATAAATATTGTCAATTCGCACATTAGGAACGGGAAATAGAATGAAAATTACAATTTTACATATTAAATTACAGATATATATTTCGTTTTATTATTATTCAGCGTATCTCTTTCTCGATACTTTGCGCGCGTTGTGGCTCGTGACGTGAGCGGCCGTTACTCGGTTTTCGTGAATGCCTTTCAGGCTCATCGTCTTTATAAACGTTATCACGTCAAAATTCGACTAACTTTTCAATATTGCAAGGCATAACTGACTGAAAATAACTAAGTACATAAGTTTTTTTTAATAGCATATAAAATAATGCTTGACTACAAGTAAGTAAGTTTAAGTAAGTTTACTAAGTAACACACATCAATAATTTTGAGTAGCAACCCTACAAACAACTCCCTGGGACAACACTGACATAATTAGACATACGCCGCCAAAGGACGTCCCAGCAGCACAATTTGAAATTGCCTCACTTTTTGTCATAGAACGTGCCCATCGAAGATCGGGCCAGATTAAACAGTAAAACTATAAGGCAACTATAAGCCATAACACCTATTGTGAGGGGTAAAGGTGTCCGAACACAGGAAAGACACGTTTGTACCCCCGAAGTGTCATTGATGGGTTGGTCGATTCGTTTGTCGGAAGTCACGCATTGATCGCGCCTTGTGGGAACAGGGAGGGAAAGTTGGCATGTTTTGGTTTTTATTAGTTAATGCATCGGGAAACATTTGTATACGTAAATAGATATAATACGTACTCAAATAGATTTGGTATATAGTAATGCAATATAAAATGTAAGTAAACAATCAATTTACAAGGATTACATGTAAATTGTAATACAGAAAATTTATTTTATAAAAATTTTCTAAGGAAGACATTAAGCCAAATCACCTTCCTTTTTGACACTGCAATACCCTTCGGCAAATACATCGGCCGACAATGTATTGGTGCCTGTGGCTTTCATACACAGGCGTCTACTCACTTATGGCTCTCCTTAATTGCAACCAAAGTCAAACTCATGCATTGCATCTATCCTTACCTTTAACTTTTTCCATACATCACGAGTACTTAACATTACCTACCTACTAATAGGGACCTCATATCAGAACAACACTAATGCCACCGTCAAATCATTATAATTTCTGACCAACCAACTTCTGACCTACGCGGGACTGGATGCGGTACAATTAGTTCCAGGTGATCTCGCCATTCACAATGATATTATAAGTAAAAAGAGGTAGATATATCACTAGCGCGCCGAAGATGAAGATCGTAAGAGCATTCAATTTACCTCGTCTGCTCTTACGGCCGGTCTCAATAATATACTGTCAGTACAACAAACTGTAGATAGGGCCAACATTAGTATGTTATCTGTCATATCTGTCAATTTTTGCGTCTCAATAATCTTCGGTGGATAGAAGATATCTACCGATGACATCGATCTACCGTTCGGAGGGCCTACTCATATCGGAGAGTATGTTGGTCTATACAAAAATGAAAACTTGTGTCTCAATAACGCTTTGACAGATACCTGTCGGTATTAGAAGTTACCAACTGTCGCAATTTTTCATATCACTCGATTTCGACGGATAATTTGTAGATTTCTCATAGTGTAAAAAAAATATCAAAGAATCATGGATTTATTAATCAGTGATGAGTGATATTGAATGGTGTGAAGCCTGTGAATTTGATTCCGCCTTTTTTAATACCAAGATCGCCGAAATTATCCTCGTAAAAATATAATGACTGTATTGTCTGAATCCAAATTTGTTTATAAGTAAGTACCTAGATTCAGATTAAACAAAACGGCATTGAATGAGAATTGTGGAAAATTTCTTTCTTTAAAGTTCTAGGTAAGTAGGTATTTTAATAAAACAAGAACACAAAGCTTTTTTTAAGTAAAATATATTTTGAAATTATTTATTTATTTATTTATTTCCCAATAAATGTAAAGATAACAGATCATTTCAACTTAACAGCGTTTGCAATTTACACGTTGTAAATAATCTATGGCCGTTCTGCGAAATACAGCAGATGTCGAGTAAAATATGTCCAGATCTGGGTTCCAAGCCAGGATCCCATTGAGAAAAGTTACTGCACGAACCAAGGGTGATTCTCTCACCAACTGCAAATTACATCTTGGTACTGCTAACAACCTTCGTCGACGTGCGTGAGTATAGTTGTCCGGTACATACAATAAAACTTGTTCCAGCACTGAGGGGTTAGAGATACTACCTCTAATTAGCTTAAAAAATAGTTCAGTAGAGCCATGTATCGTCGAACTTCGAGGGAATCGTAACCTGTCATTCCAAGTACAAATAAACTTGGATACAATTAGGGATAACCTACGAAGTATTCGTACTGCCTATGGTAAAGCCATCTTAAGAATTTTCTTTGGAGTTTCTCCACCATTGTAACAAAAACATTTTGCCTTTTCAGTAATAATAGTGTGTCCCTGCTACATCAATAGCTAAATTGGCCTTAAAAAGAAAGGCACATCATCTTTTGAGGGGTCTGGACTTCATCTGAAAAGAAATTTGCTTTTAGTACATTTGGCAACAATTTGTGTTTGCGAAACATAATAATACGATACTCGTATATTTTATTTTTATAAAAAATAAAGTCTATACTCACGTAATTTTTGAGCAATGTCTTTCATTTATTCATAAAACTAATTAATATTACTAAAATTATGAGAACACATACGTTGTTTGTATTTTGGGTAACCAAGCGACACAAACAAATGTCAATCAAATGACAATAACATGTCACCGTCATCAGTCGGGATACCTATCAGTACTAAACTTCAAATGCTGCGTTTTGTTACTAGTGAAGCATTGTTCGAGGTTACAGTTATTATTATTTTATTAACTTCATGTGCAAAATTTACAGCACATTTGGAACAAATTATCATTTTAATATTAAAATGAAATAAATTTATAATCTAAAACACGGAATTCCTTTTTATAATAAAAAGTATAAAAGTATAAAAAATGATATTGTCAGGCAAAAACTAAATTTTCAGAGGGACGTAAAAACCGGAAATAGAAATGTCATTGAAATGTAATCTACCGATGAGTTGACTTCTGTTTGCTTGCTTTTGATTTTAGAGACGGCAGTTAATGGCAGATAAATCTTTACTTTTTATCTCTGCTATGTACCAGAGTTTGACTGACAGTATAATATTGAGACCGGCCGCTAGTCGTTCTGTCAATACAAGACGATAGGCAGTTTTTTTGTTGTCAGAAGTGCTTGAGATTTGTCATACAACGTTAAAATGCCTTCGTGTATTATTGTAGTGTGATTGGTGTAGTGAAACAAAAGGTAAACGTATGTGTGTTGTAGCTCTTTTCGGAACAGATTTTTTGGTTGATTTGTAAGGGCATGACGTATCTATAGATTTTAAATATCATTGACCATTCATACATTTCTCTATACAGTAGTACCCTTTACCTACAAGCTGTGCTTTCACACGCCGCGCCGCTTCAATATTTCAATAGGTAGATCAATTGGAAATTCTAATACCATCCAGAAATCAGCTATCAAAGATATAGTCATATGATTTATCTATAATTTGGTTCCGATTACAACAAATTATACATATAATATGTAAAATAATTATTATTATGTCCCGCGGAGGTTGCAGCTCTTCCCAAGTCCATTCGATGCAAATTCTCACATCGGTCGGTTTGGTGCGTGGTACAAAGTTAATACTCATATTTATCCGATTCAGCGACGCCAAATCACTTCAAGTGGGTAAGATTTTAGCCTGTTTGAATGTTTGTTTGGTTATCTGTTCGCTCCGAACTTCGAAACTATTTATAATAACTAGCTGTGCCTGTGACTTCGTTCGCGTGGCAGCATTTTAAGCGTAAATCCTGAGCTCCTGGAAACCCTAATATCCAGCGACCTATTTTCATGTCTACCAAATAGTCACAAAAAAAATATTTTTATATATATTATCACAGATTTTGACACATGAGTTATAGAACTAGTGGGAATTTGATTGTTTGCTGGTTATGGGCTATAATTATGACCACACTCTATGGCACTTTTTAAGCGATATAGATTCATAAGTATGTGTGTGTTACATGAAAAGGATAAAATTTAAAAATTAGGACAAAATAAATTAAGAACAATTAATTTTTTACAACACGATCTCCACATAGTCGAATTTTAGTTTTTAAACTTACGTCTTCTAATATTTCAGTAATAGAACGAACTTCATACGTAAAGCATCACAATCGAGTGTTGGAATGTAGTACACGTTATTATCTAAATATCAAGATATGCAAAAAATTAATAAACTTCAAATAACTAGCATTCGAAAAAAAATTATATCGCCATTATGAGTACCGTAATATTTCTTCATGAATCCCACTATCAGAAAAATATGGGACCAACCAAAAATCAAGCTTCCAAATCGGGTTATAAATTAGTTCAAAAATACAGTAGAATTGAATGGAACATACAGTCAATTTTGAACCTCGCCATTTTTGCCAGATATAATAAAAAACTGTCACTATAACTTATAACTTGGGCCACGCTCAAAGGAATTCTCGGTATGCAATATTCACTTCTGCGGTGTAAGAGCCGCCTTAAATAGCTAGCTTAGCTTGAAGGACTGCGCGGGCGCCGATTGTTCGCCCGCCGATAAATTAACGTGACCCTTCCCAGGTTCGGTGACAGACTGACACGTATTAAATTCTAATTAAGGAAACCCTTTTTATCTGTCTTATTAGCAGTTGCTGAATCTGTGTCAGAAACACATGGCTGATTTATTTATGAGTCGTCGACTCAATAAAATAATTTAAGAGCCAACGAAATTTAGCTTTAACTAATTTTTATTTCACCTGTAACCAAAAATTGTGTTTTCAATTTCATGGACATTATTGGGGTCTGTGACTTGTTGATAAGTTTGTGTGTAATAACTTCTAGGAAATACAATAATAATATTTCGCAGAAGTCGTAGGCACCATAGTCATAATATAACTTACCTTAACAACCATCACGGACCGTGACAACCATCTACTTTCGTTATTGTCTTCAGACTGTGTACTGGAAGAGACAAGTTCCTAGCAATACAAAGTACCTAGTCGCAACAAGTGTTCTCGGCATCAAAAACGCTACACAACATAAATAAAGTATGCAAAACGGGCCGATGGATTGAGCTCGAGGCACCGCGGTTCCCACGGTGAGCGGTGAGCGCGGTCTGTGGCGCGGGCGAGCATGATGCAGAGACACTTGGTAATGAAACGAATGGAAATAATGCACCTTACTCGAATTACCCATACTAGGATTCTCTGTGTCGTGGGTCAACTTGAGTGCCGTGGATAATACAGAAAGATAAAGATATATACCGAGACCGAGAATAGAAATTCTAACTCATTAAAATTTCCGCCTCACTGGGAATCGAACCCATGTCCCTTAGCACGGCAGTCCGTTAATATATTTCGTATGGTTACATTTCCAATGGACATAGAAATTAAAGTTGAAATGGGACACTTCATGGATAATTATGCACACGCTTAAATATAAAAAAAAACTTTTGTAAATAAACAGTAGTGGTCATTCAATCGTTATCGTTACAAAAATCCCATTCGACATTCGCTAGGAACACGTCAGCCCTCGTATTCCTCACGCACACATGGATACTGTGACTGGGCGGTCGCCGAGAAAGTCACTATTTGTCTGAATTGAGCGCTTCCTCTCTACTAGCTGCTACTACTTTTAGTAGGAAGAACTTTCGTAGAAGAGAACAGCATTAGCACTAATTCTCATATGAAGCTAGTTGCTTCAAGTTTTAGAGAAATGATAGAGCCAGATGAAGACAACTCACATACGACTCACTGCAGTTTGTTTTTCTTATCCACCCTTCCTAGCACGCTGAACCAAATTGATATTAATCGTTAACGTGTCGATCAGTTGATATCAGCTTTGACAGTATAGCAGTTTTCGAATCCCATCCATCCATCCATCAGCCCTTGGAGGTCCACTGCTGGACATAGACCTCTCCTAACTTGCGCCACTCTGACCGGTCCTGAGCCTTCTGCATCCAGCGGATGCCCTGTCTTCTTCAGGTCGTCAGTCCACCTGGTCGGGGGGCGTCCTATACTCCGTTTTCCGAGACGTGGGCGCCATTCGAGAACCTTTCTTCCCCAACGGTTTTCGGTCCTTCGTTTTGTTCAGTTTTCGAATACTTATACGTATTATTAATTAATCAATATCCAGAGCACGGATAAACGTTCTTCGTTCTGGGTATAATTCATGAAAGTGTAATAAAGAAATAATTATAATTTACAAGATGTTTAAGTTAATACACAAGTGATACAATACACTTAATTTCAATCGAGTTATATATTTGTTAGAACGATGCAAAATTAAATACTAATCTACTTTTAAAATTATTATGGGGCACTTCACGTAATCGATCATTAAACGTTTTCATTACAGCAAATAATACTTATCTATCACTCCATATAACTAGAAAGAGTGTAAATGTGACTTTCTTTATACTTGTAAAGTTTGTAAATATGTAGTTTTGTTATTTAATAAAGTGTTGATTAATAAAGAACTTTTGTTGAATCGGTGCATCAATAATAAGAACAACTGAAAATGATATTTCTTTAATCAGCGGGGAATAGTTTACTTATTACTTTTTAAACTGTTATAATATTAGTTGCTGTTGGTAAAAAGACGTGTTGGGAATTTGCTTCTATAACAAAATACCAAGATGACTAATTGAGTTTGGCCTTAATTATTAAGTTTATTATAATATCAGATCTATAATCTAAGATTTAGCCTGAGTACTTACAATTCACTCCAGTAATCCTTACCAAGTGGGGACTACACTGGAGGGGATAAGTACGAAATAAAACTGTAATTAGAGTTGTTAAAGTCTGTTCGGTAATTTCTTACCACTTCTTCCCCGGGACCACTCAAATAGAGATTTGTTGAAGCGATTACGAAGTTTTTTCAAAAAGCGTTTGTAAGAATAATTTGGCAATTTTCAGATATGATAAGAATTCAGATTTAAACGTCAATACAAATATGTAGTTTAAGTCTAGAATTGATTAAGCAAGAATTATTTGTAAAGAGTTTCTTTCGCCATTTCTTTTCTAGAATAATTTTGCGATTAGCCACAATAAAATAAATTAATGAAAATACCCGAGTGCTTTTATTCTACAACACAAGTCGTCTGGGGTCAAGTTTTATATCTCATCCTACTTACATTATAAATGTGAATAATACTATACGGATTTATATCATAAGCACACAGGGAGACCATTTTGGAATAAGACATAGGAAACTTATCCTTGAAAACGCAGGCAAAGTCGCGTGCAGAGCGCTAGTTTCAACTAATTTCATCTTGTTTACTTCCTTTGGATGTGTTGTCGGGCGCCCGGGCGCCAGCGAGCCTAGCGTCTGGTTGGCGGTTGGGGTTAACGACAGGCGCCGGGGAGGCTGTCGTGTGCTTGTAAGTGGCGTAACGTGCGGTTACACACACAAGCATTTTAGTTAGGAATAGGTGTAAATAGTTTATACTTCCAAATAGTATAGTTTTCGCGGAAAGATGTGGGCAGCAGGAATTTGTCCTTATGGTCCGCGTCGGTGTTCCCATGGGCGTCTTCAAGTAAAATTATTAACTTACTTTTTACGCAGTGAGTTTTTGTTATCTTCAAACATTGACCGTGTTCTTGGATAAAATAATCACAAGTCAATCATTTTATAATATTACGAGTAACCGCCCTCGCTTTGCTTCGGTTTTCTTATTTTTTTACACCTTGGGTTACATTATTGAGTTTTATTAAGGATCCCAAATTTTTTTGAAAATATAATATAGCCTATGTCACCCGGCGATAGTGTAGCTTCGAAACAGTGAAAGAATTTTTCAAATCGGTTCAGTAGTTTCGGAGCCTATTCAATGCAAGCAATCAAATTTTTCCTCTTTATAATATTAGTATAGATAAATATGAAAGTTTGCGATAAAATGAAAGATCCGAAATATTCGATTGAATTTGGCCAAGAGGTTTATAAACGCAATGTACTGTTTGATATCTCGGTAAATGCTGTTATATCAACTTGAAGACCCAATTTTAAAGTCCACGCAGAGCAGTTGTAGTCTTATATATCTGTGGACTGTATATTTACCACCGTTCCCTCGTTGAAGGTGGTGCACCCACCCGAAACAGCCATCAGAGAAAGTCCAGGCTGCCCCATTGTTGCACCGTATCGCGATACAATCTTCCCTCCAACGCCCTCGACCGTGGCGATGTCTGGCGCCAAATTGCACTATATTTGCAACTTTTCCCATGTCGATCTACTCTTTCATTTCCAGATAATCCTACATCTATATCTAATTCTGTACATCTGTGGTACTTTTATAATGTGTCTGGTAGATGTCTATACAAACTGAATATAAGGCGTTTTTTTAGGAGCAATAGAAACCAAAATAGTTATTTTTAGAAATTTTGTCCTTCGTGTTGATACGATACGTTTGATATTAATTATTAACATTAAAATCTCATACTTAACGCATTATTTCAAATCGTTTTGCTACTTAATATTAGAGATCACAGTTGACGGTGTCTATCTCTGTCGATCGATATATTTAAAAAATAAACACATAATAGGAGGATACTATTAAACAGCGGTATCTACAATTGATTCATCTAGTTATTCAAAGATGCTTTTCATATGCGTTCTAATATGCGTTTCAGTTTCGAACAGCGCATCTTTAAAGTATCTAAGGACAGTGCAAATAATACGTGCCTTCTTGAAGTCGCTTAAAAATGAGTTTGTGAATGAATATCATGGTAATCGTGACGATCTACCCTCGGCGCCCAAGCATGGCGTCTGTCCGGGTACAAGTACATACATACTTTCCCATGCCGCTTTGGGAATGGGATAATTGTTCTATCTTTATTACTTTCGCAGACGGGAGATAATATAGTTATTAAAGTCACGGTGTTTTGATTTGTATGCAAGGTAAGGTGGGTTAATAATCTGTAGAGTGAAGTAATAATGGTTGAAGTTGTAGCTGGACAATATAATTTATCACCTCTTGTCATATTTGGCAATTGCACCTATTATATTCTACATAAATAATATTTTTCATGTTTTTCATGTGTTGTTGGTATAGTTTTGTCTTGAGTTATCGTTTGTTGAGAAGCAGATGATATAACTATGTTTCCATAGAAGTTTAAAACTATGTATTATACATCGCTACTGCAGAACAACATTTAGGTTCAAAGATCTTTATTTCTCATAAAAAACATAAAGTTTTACTTTTACTTATAACGAGATACAAGGTTATTAAATATAAAAAGTAAATAATTTCATTTAACCTCTGGGCATGCATAAAGGAAAGGCGTGATAATATTAACATTAACATTTCATGACTAAATCCGTGGACAGGTTGTTAGACTGTCCGGAATGCAGCACCAGACTACAATTCCAGAAATTGCCTTTTGTGACGTTCCTAATTTTTAATTCTTATTTTCGGAGGCGGCCAAAGTATAAATTGGAAGGAACATATCGACCTCTTTCAATTAAAATACTCGACTTTGTTGCGTCCTAATAAATTATCGACAATTTATAGGTATCTGTTCGTACACCTTCTATTTTTACGTCGTTGGTGGCAAATTGGCTCTTCATTTAAATATTTCTCAAATATATCTGACATTATATGTATGTATTTATATGTTATTTCATGTTATTGTTTATTTAAAAATAGTTCAATGCCTCTAAAACGTAATACTCGTACAAATTCCTACCTTTTGACTGTTTTAACTACTACTATGTCATTGATTTCAGCTTTGGGGCATATCGGACCAAGAGTTCCTAAAACCAAATGATTTATACTATCAAAGCTAAGCTAAGCCTATGATATGAGATTTCTATTTTTCCCTTAGCCTTTAATGACAGATTGATGATTGCAACCGCTCACCATGACATGGTCATTGGCCATAACTCTCCCTAGTATTCCTCTTTCTTTGGAGTCTGATAAACGAATATACATAATTAATTAAAATCAGTAATAATCTATCGGATATTTAGCAATTAGATGCACAACAATTAAACTTTAAAACCTTACAAAAATCCTACGAAAAATTTTCAAAACTCGAATATATGATCACCACAATTCTCCCGTGAAGCACTAAGACCAACTTCTGCAAAACTCGGAGCCAATCGGATCCCATGAAATTAACATTGTAAGTATTTCGGGTTTAATATTTATTTATTTTAATGGAAGGCTTGTCGATTTTTTCTTAACGATTGCGCGTGATTTGAATTTATAGCTTGAGGAGATGTTATCTGATGTTACGGGTACCTCGTGCCTGTGGGCGCTTGCCCTTATTTCCAGCTCTTAAATTAATAAAGGATGCAGAACCTTCATTAGTTCACAAGGAATTTGTAGCCATAAAGATTTGCGCTCTCGTAAATTACTTAACGATAGAATTGGGTACGACTACGTAGTATCTGTAGAACGGTTTAACTCAGGTTCCTGGGTTTCATTCTCTTTTTTTATAGCCGACAAATGAGCTGATAAGCCATTTGATGGTATATGGTCACCGTTTTCCAAGTACAAAAGTGAAGTCATTGCGGATGAGTTCCCGAACAAGAAAAAGAGAATATAGTATCGAACGAGAAAAGAAAGAAGATACCGCAAACAATGTGCACGCTAATCAGGTTCTACATAACCTTTCCATTCCTAGGTCTGCTGGAAGAGATTTCTGATAGAAGTAAGCAGTACCTTTGTACAAAATTTCTGTTACTATATCTTACATACCTACTGTATTTGTGTACAAGAATTTTATTGTTAAATAAAATAAATAAGGTATAGAACGTGGCTCTCAACCAAACACGAATTGCTAATTAAGTCTTTCTATTGGAATATGGGTCAGAGTTGCGCAAGTTAGGGGAGGCCTATGTCCAGCAGTGGACCTCCAAGGGCTGATGGATGGATGGATGGATGGATAAGAATACACTTGTGAATAAAATGCTGACTAATATAGTACATAGCCTTTTTACCGGTGGGTCTCGCGTAACATTGTTCGCAAGAGCTTCATATACTATGTAGATGAGCCACATAAATATTTTTTTTTATTCAAAAGCTTAATTCTTTAAAAGTTGTATGGATATTTTGTCATCAATAAATTACAGAGATTTCATGAGAAATAAGCAGTTCCTTTGTACCATCCTTACTTGATGTTTTTTTTCTGTACAATGTATCTATGTGTACATAAATTATTAAATAAATAAATAAATAAATAAATACAGATGTAATTGTTCGCAGAATATGTGATCTTGCGTACAGTGGAAGTGGATTGCTATAGAAACACTTATATTTTGTCTAAAGAACGTTTATTATAATTTTTGCAACCATTACAATATTTATGATGCAGCGTATTTTACTTGACACACAAGAGGAAGAGACATAGGTACGAGCCCATAGACAGTGAAGTGAAGACATCATAGATAAATAAATTGTTTTTTTACAAATTGAATGTTGCCTTATTTTAACACACCCCCTCAACAATCAATTTTTTTTATTACATATATTATATCCTTAACAATTTTTCCATGACACCCCCTTAATAAGTACAGTTAAGAAACTTAATTAAAAAAAACTTAAATAAAATTATTCTTTGACCGACTGGCTTTTTATAAATGAATAACAAATGTATAATAGTTATTTTACTTGACTATGCAATCCCTTAACTTCTCAAAACATTGCTTGCCCAATGGCTTTGTAAACATGTCTGCGACATTCTCATTTGTATTAACATAAGTAACATTAACTTCACCGTTACAAACCTTTTCCATTATATAATGATATTTTATATCTACATGTTTTAATCTTCTATTACTATCACTAGATGATGAAATTTTTATTACACTCAAGTTATCTTCCAAAATATTTATATTAATATTAAATCCAAAATCAATTAATAATTGCTTAAGCCAACAGCCCTCAGTTATAGCTAAACACAATGCAATATATTCAGCTTCACAAGATGACAATGATACAGATTGCTGTTTTTTTGTACCCCATGAAATAGGACAATTAAATATATAGTATATAAATCCAGAAGTTGACTTTCTGTCGGCTATATCCCCAGCCCAGTCTGCATCACTATAACCTTGTAAAGTTATATTGTTATTATTATTATACTTATACACTAATGACAAAGAAATAGTACCTCTGACATATCTCATAACTCTCTTTAAACACTTATACAATGCCATACTTGCACAGTTTAAATATCTACTAAGAAATCCTATTGCTAATGATAAATCAGGTCTTGTATAACATGCATATAATAAACTACCTAATATGCTTCTACAATTACTCTCAATTTCTTTGCTTTCTGGTTTATCTCTCTTTAACAATTCAAAATTAAAGTTTTGCTCTAGTGGCGTAGACACTGTTTTACATTTATACATATTATATTTAATTAATAATGATTTAAGATATTTTTCTTGGTTTATTATTGTTACAAAATTTTTTATGTCTTGTTTTACACTTATACCTAAATATGCGTTTGCTATTCCCAAATCTTTCATATTAAATTTACTACATAATGAATTTTTAAATGTTTTTATCTCTATATCATCGTTTCCAAAATAAATTAAATCGTCTACATATAACAATAAGTATATAAACTTGTCATTTTGCTTTCTAAAATATAAACATGGGTCATTTTTGGATCTAATAAAATTTTCTTGTAACATGAAATTATTAAATTTTTCATTCCAATAACGGGGCGATTTCTTTAAACCATACAAAGATTTTTTAAGTTTTACTATTTTATCATTATGAAGTTTCATAAATACCTTTTCTTTAATTTCACCATGCAGGAAGGCTCCTACGACATCCATCTGGAATACAGGTAACCTCTTTTGTACTGCAACTGCCATCATAGTTCTGAAAGTTGTTAAACTTGCTACGGGTGTATATGTATTGTTGTCACAGTTCTTCTGTTCGAAACCTCTTGCCACTAGCCTGGCCTTGTATAGTTTGATGCCATCCATTTCTTTTATTTTAAAAACCCATTTGCTACTAATTACATCTTCCTCTTTAGGTATATTTTTCACCTCTTCCCAGGTTTCATTTTCTTCCAGTTGTGTCATTTCTTTTTCTATGGCCTCAGCCCACTTTATTTTTTCAGGACTAGCCATTGCGTCTTCATAAGATATTGGCTCTTCGCCTAGACAAAAAAAGTTTGTGTCATAATCTTTCATCCAATTCGGTGGTTGTTTTTTCCTTTTTTGAGTTTCATCCTTAGTGTTATCTTCTACCTCAGGTAAGATATTATTTTCTGTTTCAGGTGAATTTATTTCATCTGTTTCTGGTATTTCATAAAATTCACACTCTGTGTTTTCTTCTTCTGTTTCAGATTGGATTGAACGTTCTTCATAGAATGAGTTGATATTACCATCCTCCTGTTCCTCCTCTTCGGGGTTATCTATTGGTAAGTCTTCTTTTTGTACATATATTTCTTTATTTTTATTATTGTGTGTCTGATACTTCTTTTTAATTACTACAATTTCTCTTTTTAATTCTACATCATTTTTCTGTGGCATGTATACTCTATATCCTTTGCTTGTTTCTCCATAACCAACAAATTTACCAAATTCTGATTTGTAATCCCATTTTAATCTCTTTTGATCAGGTATATGAACTGCCACGTCTACTCCAAAACTGTACAGGTTAGTTATATTATATTTTGACGTTTTATACCATAATTCATAAGGAGTTTTGTCTTTTATTCTACTTTTTCCTGTTCGATTCAGTATGTATGTTGCAGTATTTACTGCTTCTGCCCAAAGTTCTTTTCCAAGACGACTTTCTGCTAACATAGACCTAGCAGATTCCACAATTGTGCGTATCTCACGTTCTGCGCAACCATTTTGTTCTTGGAGATATGGAATGCTTTTCTCATGTCTTATACCTTTAGAATCTAATAACTTTTCTACAATTTTATTGACAAATTCTTTCCCATTGTCACTTCGCATAACTTTAATAGTATGACCTGTTATATTTTTACTCTCACTTATATAGTTCCTAATATGTTCTGCCGTTTCATGTTTATTTCGTAGAAAATATATTCTTCTATATTTTGAGTAATCATCAACCAGTAAAAGGAAATATTTCGCACCTCCCAGTGACTCACACTCCATTGGTCCACATATATCCATGTGTATTAAATCTCCTGGTTTTTCACCTCTTGTGTCACTTTTATTAAATGGTAGCTTATGTTGTTTGCCTTGTAAACATGATGTGCATATCTCTGAATCACCTTCTTTATACTCAATATTGTTTTGTTTCAGAATGGTCTTCACATGCTCAATATTCTGGTGACCTAACTTCGAATGCCACTCAGCGAGTCCGTTGTTTGATTGACCAACCATAGCAATATCTGATTCATATTTAAAATTCATTAAAAACATTTTGCCTTTTCTGTATGCAATTGCTTTAATTAAATTATCTTTTATAAAAGTGCATGTCTTTTGATCACACATCATTTTATAACCTTTATCCATTGCTGCCGATGATGAAAACAGATTTACTTTTATGTCTGGTATAAATAAAACATTGTATAAAATTGTAGGTATCCACTGTTTTCCGTTGTAAGCGCTTAAGTGTATTTCACCTTGACCAAGAGCTTTTATGATCGAACCATCACCAATTATGATATCTTTTGGCACTGATAAAGTTTTATAGTTTACAAACATATTTTTATTCTTGCACATATGTTCTGAGGCACCACTGTCCAACACCCAGGACGTTTCTTGAAAATTGTTTGCACAGGAAAAGTTTATTGCTGATGTAATGAATGCATTTATATTACCGTTTACGTTGTCACCTTTTTGGTAAGAATTCTTTTTATTTCTAAACCAACAGTCTTTTTCTTTATGATTGAACTTTTTACATATTTTACACTGTTTATAATTTTTACCATTGTTAACATTGTTCATGTTTTTCTTACAGTCTTTTTTATAGTGACCAACTTGTTGACATTTAAAACATTTTCTTTCACTATTTCTTGATTGTGTAGATAAAGCCATTTTCTCCTCATAATCATTGTTACGTTGCTCTTCTAGCATCAATCTGGATATTAATTCAGATAATTTTCTGTCTGCCATCGGAACTGAATCCCAAGCTGAAATGAAATGTCTAAAATTTTCTGGCAAAGAACTAATAATTTTAGTGATGAGCATAGATTCGGGTATATTTCCACCTGCTTGATTTATTCTGTTTGCCAATTCTTCTAACTTTGCTATATATAATGATATTTCCTCATTTTTAATATATTGGGTTTCAAAAAATTTTTGTTGCAATATGTGTAATGACGTGTCTGATTTTGATTCATATATTGAACACAACTTTTCCCATATTTGTTGAGCAGTCTCACAGTTTGACACTTGTAAAATATTTTTATTGTTCAGTCTTGTTACAATTATAGATTGTGCCTTTGCATCTCGTGTCGGCCATTTTACGTCTTTTCCATCATTTACATCGGATCCGTTCACAACTCCAAATAATCCTTGTGCTTTTAATATTACACGAATTTGAAACTTCCAAGACATCCAATTCGATAATCCTTCCAATACCAATACGTTTTGGTTTTCTGAAGTAGCCTCCATTTTATCTTATACCGTTTACCCGGCCCGTTCTTTTCTCCGACCACGCTTTACCGCGATATTAAATCTATAGCAATCCAGAATTCTGGGCCCATAACCTGTTCGCAGAATATGTGATCTTGCGTACAGTGGAAGTGGATTGCTATAGAAACACTTATATTTTGTCTAAAGAACGTTTATTATAATTTTTGCAACCATTACAATATTTATGATGCAGCGTATTTTACTTGACACACAAGAGGAAGAGACATAGGTACGAGCCCATAGACAGTGAAGTGAAGACATCATAGATAAATAAATTGTTTTTTTACAAATTGAATGTTGCCTTATTTTAACAGTAATACCGGATTTTCAAATATAATCTTTAGTTTTAACAATTTATAATTATGGTGTGGGGTATGTTGGATTGGATGTCTTTCGAAAATGTTATGTGTTTGTTTGTAAGTGTTAATTTTGGTTAGTAACCCCTTTGCCAGCAAAATGGTTAATGTTGGACATGTGAAAACATTTACGACATTAACATATAATACGATGAATTTAAAAGGAAAACTATCACGGTTAGGTAGGATTAACAAATTAACGAGTAATAGTTAATTAACTTACAACTTACTCTACGATGCATGTAGCCTGACCACTTGAGTAATATTGGTAAACAAGTAGGTACACGTGAAAAGAGAAACATTAAAAATGAAATTAAATAAAGTTACAAAGCTGTAAGTGTACAAAATATTTAACAACGAACAAAAACCAAACTTACATTCGAATTAAAACCTCTTTTTTCAATCGATTAAAAGGCGGGATGACATTAAGTCTCTTCAAGCTGATTTAAGAAGCCTAAAAATAGCCTAAATCGGCTGGACAGCGGACGCCAGCGCCATTGCGATAAACATGGAAAATATTGACGAATTAGCTTTTAGTGTTGGAACAGACATGTTCCCGGAGCGAGGTGCGGCGAGGCGGCAACCAGTATTAAAAATGTTAAATGTTGATCAGAATCGATCGGTGAAATGCTTGATTAAAATCGCTCTCAATTGATGACCTCCCTTACGTTAAGGATTGAGTATACTTAAAACTTGCAACATTAAAGCGCATAAAATTTTCAAATGAGATAATTTTGAATTGAGGATTAGATGATTGGAAGCATTCCATGTGTATTTTATTTTTATTTTATATGTATTTTAAAACATTGAGTAGAATTAGGTACATGCATTGCAAATAATAAACTTGTTATTTATATCATGAAAATGGAATGAGTTTTACCTTTAATGAGGGCCATAGCCAACCAGCCGCTGATAGCCTCCCCCAATGATAAGGTCCCCAAGCAACTCAGTTTTGATAAGAGCTACCAAATTCAGCTCACTGAAGAAACCAGTGATCATTCCGGTATACATGTCCTACGCATATATACCGATGGATCAAAAACTAAGACGGGAACAGGTGCGGGAGTATACTCACCCGAAACAAACATACACATATCAATGGCCTTGGGCGAGCACAGTTCTATATTTCAGTGTGAATGTGTCGCCATAATACAGGCAGCTAACGCAGTCGCTAAAAGAGGCTTGGAAGGCCAAAGAATACGAATCGTTTCCGATAGCGCTGCAGTACTACAAGCCCTGAACAACAAAACCATACAGTCTGGGCTCATACTAGAGTGCCACCAAGCATTGCAAGGTATCGGACTAAAAAACCAAGTTACCTTGCAATGGATCAAAGGGCACAGTGGCTCCCTAGGAAACGACATGGCAGACCAGTTGGCCAGGAGAGGTTCCGACCAGCTTGCGGTAGGTCCGGCCCCTATGCTACCACTAGCATTTAACCAGCTAAGGTCCTGGCTACGTCAAAGAACTCTAAAACAACATGCAGACCAATGGGCACAAATCAGTACGTGCAGACAATCTCGGGAAACAGTGCCCTGCCCCGATGCACGACTGACCAGACGGCTACTGTCACTTGACAGGAAAGACCTACGGACAATCGTAGGTAATATCACTGGACACTGCCCACTTAACAAACATCTATATGTTCTAGGTGTGACCGACAGTCCCCTGTGCAGGGCATGCCTGTCGGCTGAAGAAACAGCCCCTCACGTAATCCTGGAATGCGTGGGAGTAGCAACCCAACGGGCTGAAATCCTCGGCACCCCGAGGTCGTTCCGTGAAGCCTGTGGAGACACCAGGAGGATCCTGCGCTTCTGGACGGAGCTAGGCTGGCTAGATAACTAGCTGGCACACATATTTACGTACAATGGCCCAACTTAGAGGCTAAGTACGGAAACTGGAGCCCATCACCATAACCATAACCATAACCTTTAATGAGATGAGGAGATCGTTTTAATTCATTATATTAATTAGCGATATGATATGATCTAATCATTGAATTGACGATAACTTATATTATGTTTTTTTTTAAATAAATAGCCAGCCAATGAGTGCATTAACCCGTCAGCTGACTGACTCACATGTTGGTAAGTACATGGTCACCATTGGTTATAGACTTTAGCACCCAATGCCAAAAGCATCACTGATGCGTTACACGCACAAATGTGCAGGAGACCCTTACGATTAGGTGTCTACTGGAGAATATTACTCTAAATCTCTATAATGACTCCCCGACATTGCAATCAAAACACGTAAAAAATAAAACGTTTTAGGGATTAAAATTTTTTGAGATTGTATCTAGCAAAGCTGTCGAATATCCATCCACTGTTCTGCGGCGACGAAAAAAAATTGTTGGCTCCAAATATGAACTTAATAGCATGAATATAGTATAGCTACGTAGACGACACAAGGCTGTCCAGTGCGCCCGCGGCACAGGGCCACCCGCCGAATTTATGAAAATAACAGTAGGTATTCCATATTATTCTATAAATTTGCGGGTTGACTCCGTCATCATTCACTGTTGGCTCTACAGGTGTGGGTATGCAGCACAGGAAAGGAATGGAGTTGATTCACTTCTTGAAGTACTAAATAATTAATTGTTGAAGCGCAAATAATTATGAAACATCTAGATCCATCATAATTTGTTAATTTAGCTCTATGATTGAAAAAAAATATGCAAAATTTAATGTAATTTTTCACCAAGAAAAAAAAGTATGCATTAATAACTAGAAAAAATTGAAATTATGTGTTATTTGTGTTGAAAAACTTAATATCAAATGAAATTGCCCAAATATTATAAAAATTACTTTAAAATCCGGAGATAGAGAAAAGTAACTATATGTATAGAAATGGAAGTATTAGTTTTATGTGACCATTACCACCACCATGACCGCTACCACGATCACGAAGCAAACACCTCAGCATCGTACATATTGGCCAACGTAACTTTCCAAATATCAAAATTAACATATTGTCAGTTTAACAATAAAACAAACTATCCATGTCACCCATCCGACTATCGACTTTACCCGGTTAACTTAGTGGATCACTTAAGATCAACCCAAGCACACACAATACAATAAATTTAATAATATATTATCGACTCCACAGTTTCAGTGTTCCGGCCGCTAATTAAGTCGGCAGTACTCGACATGGACGGACAACATAGCGGGCGCGGGAGCATGAGCGAGAGCGGGTGCGGTCCGCGACAGTTCACAAATTAAACCCGTCACCTGTTTCCAGTTGCCAACAACTCAACATTCGCGTTACATCAAATAACTGGTAATGCCATCACTAAAGGTCAGTATGATGCATTGCACTTTTAATCGATTAAAAATTTTGAAGTTTAAGCCACAAGTGGTGATGAACAAGTATTTATGAAATACATTGAAGTACGATTAATTCGTTATCTCGTAACTTTTTAGCTTTTTCTTTATGGCAACTCATTAATGACGCATTAGGTGTTACTAGGAACATTTGCGACAGCGACCATTTACCACCACATGGCTCGTTACATCCAAAAATAATTTCATCCGAATAAAATAGAAATTAAGAATATATTATATAAAGTAATTTAGTTTTAATGTAAGTATCTGAATTACTCATTATTTTAATTTAGTACTTTTAAAATTGAAGAAGAAACACCGAAATATACTCCTCAGCACGTCGTTAATATACCTACACACACAGATAATATATAATACATTATATCAATTACGGATTTTAAATTCAGTCAAGCTTCATCTGAGATCTACTCGAAAATTTATGAATACGTTATAAATTTCTTCTACTTCTAAAATCAATCTAGCTAAGTACGACAAAGTAAACTCAGTAGTATCCCTGCCTATAGAGCAAGATAGCTGCACTGCAACACAGCTCATCCTCATGCAGGGGAGTGAACGAGAGCATAATAGTTTTAACAGCTCCTGAAACGTATTTCAGGTTAGGTTTTATTCCGTTAAAGACTCCATTCATTCGGCAATGCTCTAGGACAGCGCCCTCTGTCGGCTAGAATCGAAACCCAAAATACGTCACTGTCACGAGATACCTATGAAGGTAAGAGCACTCGCAGAACAGACATTACTATTGTTTCGCGAATGAGATTCACTTTCGAATAGCATGAGTTAGGCTAAATCTACCAGGTGGACTGACGACCTGAAGAAGACAGCGGGTATCCGCTGGATTCAGAAGGCTCAGGACCGGTCAGAGTGGCGCAAGTTAGGGGAGGCCTATGTCCAGCAGTGGAAAGGGCTGATGGATGGATGGATGGAAGTCTAAATCTAATATTACAGGCCAATTATGTCACATACTGCGAAGGTGAAAACTTAATATTAAGTAGTAAAAAGCACTGAAGCACAAATCGCGCGGTTGTTTTGCCTAGTTATTTTTTGACAAATGGGAAATTGTTGTGTGTTTTTTTTTTAATAAAAGCTCTAGTGAGGTGTAATGAATTACATGATTCTAAATTACTATTTTAAAGCCAAAACCTAAATGTGAAATAGTTTTAACGTAAAGAATACCAAAAAAATTGTACAGGTTGTGGAATAGTGTAGGGCTTGCAGCGGATCCTATGTTTGACCAGCGATAAAATGCCGAAGAATTTTGTATTATGCCACCATTTCATTATTTTTGCACTACAAAAAATTTCTAGAATAACATGCGCTTTAATTATTCCCTCACCATACTTATTTTGTAACTTAATTTGGATTACTACGACGTATATTTTTTTATACTACTAAAGTAGACTCTCAATGAAATGAAAACTCATGATTTTCCGCACTATATTCGTACCACCATATAAATATAACTGAATTCAAAGAAGTAGGTAGGTATAATTATGCCTTATTAAGCATTATTGCGTTCGAGTTCCTATCGACTATAACCAATGGTAGAGCAGCAAGAGTACACGAGTTATATTTACTTGCAGGCGCGAAAGAGATTAACCAAACGGCGATACGCGCTGGATGCCGGCCTGGAACTCTACATTCAACTCTATATTTTAGATATCTCTACATATATGAATCGTTATTATTTCTACATGGCCGAATCGCGAGTCTTGTCTACGTTTTGAAGTATTGTAGAAGTGTTGTAGAACAAAGATGGCTGGAGAGAAGTTAACTTTATTTACTATACTTGCCTACATTAGAAGAATTTGTACAGGAGAATATTTCCAAAAGAACTAAAATTATATGACTTTTCCTAAAATGTTTATCACTCTCGACATACTATTTCATAAAGTGTGAAGTTAAGTTAGTTAAGTATTAAACTTATTATATTAAATATTGACGTCGCGTGCAAATTACAATCAATATAATCAAAATAAATAATTACAATAACCATATTCCATGTGTCTGGTAATTTATCATCCTGTAAGGAATTAAACTATGAATGTTATTTCTATTTGGTGTAAGGAACTTCATCTAAACTTGAGTCTGATCGACTCATAACATTCCCTGATCTGGTCTGCTGAACAACGAAAGAGGTAATGATTATCACATGAGATCTCTTTTTTTATGCTTAGAGCAGGCAAATGAGCAGACGGGTCACCTGATGGTAAGTGATCACCGACGCCCATGGACATTAGCAACACCAGGGGCGTCACCAACGCGTTGCCGACCAAGAAGATGACGATAGACCCACTTCTTGAAGGACCCCATGTCATAGCTAAGAGGGAACACCGATACAGGTAGTTTGTTCCACAGTTTACACGTGCGAGGCAGAAAATGATGTGAGAACCGAACTGTGGACGAATGCCATGTATCCAGGTAGTGTTGGTGGAACCTGGTACGTGATGTGAGGTGACGAAAATTAACTGCAGGTATTAAGCCAAACAGTTCTTCAGAACATACAGACGGTAGAATATGCAGAGAGAGCCTACATCTCTCCTCAACTCAAGCGATTTAAGGATTTCTGTAGGATGTAGTTTAACTTCTACATCAGTTTTTGCCTATGTAGGCAAAAACTGTGTTGCCCGGTGGGCCCAGTAGTGTATTTAGCAACCTTCCCTTCAACAATGAAATTTTTGCTTTGCGTTAACAGCGCGTTGGTGATAATATTATAACGGAAGATCATTGGGACAACTATTATTTGAGCATTTACTTCATAATACTCATAATATTAGAAACACTTAAATTGTACATAGTTAAATTATAATAAAACTAGCTGTTACCCGCGACTTCGTACGCTGAAAATAAAGATCCCTTCAGTATGAAACATGTTTTTCATAAATTGACAGCAAACTTGTCCATACTATGAAGAGAGGAGACCCGTGCCTTGTAATAGTCCATTATGGGTTGAAGCTAAAACACCTATACTTAGTACATAATATTATATCGTATTATGTAAATGAGTAAAATATTAAACAAATCTTTAGTGTTGATAATGAAATGATAACTACGATCTGATATTGTAGCGTGATTGGTAGTCAGCAAGATACTAAACTCTTCACCAAAATTACAGCAAAAGTGACATGTTCTTAGAACCCATTAATTACCCATCGGGAGAAGAATTCATAGCCCGGGCGCAGCGGCTTGTGTCGGTTCTAATAGTAATCGATGAAGTTAAACAATAGCGAGTGCGGTCGGTAGTTGGATAGGTGACCGCTAGTGGCAAAAAATTCTTGAGCTCTCCGAGCTTCGGAGGGCACGTAAGGCTGTCGGTCCCGGTTGTTGTCGTAAGGTAACAGTCGTTATGACATATTGAAGGTCCTCGCCCGGCGTAATGACTTCCGACACTTGGGTTGATTTCTAATCCCTCCATCAATCCACACTGGTGGTGGAGTATGCTCTAGGCGTCCTCAAGAGTGAGTATTCAGAAGTGAGCCATTAATGACCCACCCATAGAAAAGGTCCCAAAATAATTGAACTTTTTAGAATTTAGAGGTTTAAGTCAGGGCCTGAGAGTTTTTGAATTTTAAATTTACATTGTAATTTTACAGAATACACAAAAAAATATTTATTTATTTAACAGTTTATGCACACGTATAACAGTGGTTACAAAAGGTCATAAAAGTAATTTTGTACATAGGCAATGCTTATTTCTAAAAGACCACAAGATATCTTTCTTTTCTTTTTGGGCAGCAGCAAATCAGTGATTCCTTTAGCGTTGCTAATGTACATTGGCGATAGTGACCACTTACCATGAGGTGACTCATCTGTTCGTTTTACAACTGCTTACTCCAAACATACTCTAAACTTACAACCTCTAGTTTTAGCCCTTAGGGAATGTATTAACAAACAATCATGTTACAGTTACTTTTGTTTTATGTAAGATTACATACTAACTACCAACTTTCACAGTTTTACCTTAAAAAACCGGGCAAATGCGTGTCAGGCCACGTGCAATATTGGGTTCCAAATTAGTAAGTTTATTGACTATTACTCATTAACTACGATACGTATGTTAACATAACCTTGATAGTTTTCCTTATAAATCCATCGTATAACCTATTTTTGAGAATGTTTTCACTTGTCCAACTCCAACCGTTTAGCCGTTAGGGGGGACACTTGACTTGATTTGGGTGCCCAAAATTAGCACTTTCAAGCCAAATATTTCGCAAACGGAACTCTACATCCAAAAATGGTCTCAAAAGAATAATATTTTTGAAAAAACTTTTCAACGATACCCCACACTATAGGGATGAAAAAAAAAATACTCACGTTACCTGTAGTGGAGGTACCACGAAAAAAAAAGTTTTTTCAGTAGTTTATTCTACGATTTTGGAGTTTTAATAAATATGTATATCCATGCCAAATTATAGCTTTCTAGCACTAAGGTTCTCGGCGCTTTGCTTTGGACAGACGGACAGACTGACGGACGGACATGACGAAGCTATTAGGGTTCCGATTTTACTTCAGAACCCTAAAAATGACGGAGTTTCGTATAAACATTCCCTGAATTAACCCTTTAAAGATTGATTTTTCAAATTATGTTAAAGTTAATTTTTGTTCATAACAGTCGAACTGAGAACCTGCTACTTTTTTGAAGTTGGTTAAAAAACCGGCTAATAGCGTGTCAGGTCACTGGTAATATAGGGTTTCGAAGTTCTAAGTTTATAGAACTCAATAACTACGTATGCTAATAATAATATAGCCATGATAGTTTTCCTTTTGATGCTATTACCATAAATTTTTTTACGTGTCTAACACTTACGAATATTTCGCAATAAAAACTAAAAACATATTTTTAAAAATGTTATTCTACCAGAAGTTTAAATAAACATGTATATCCTTGCTAAATTACAGCTTTCTAGCACTAAGGGCCTCTGCGCTATGCTACGGACGGGCGGATGGATGGACGGACGGACGGACGGGCATGATGAAACTATGAGAATTCTGTTTTGACTTCGGAACCCTAAAAAGGGTCATAAAAATCGCTTCATAAAATATAACGAATCTATCAACTACATATAACAAAATTTGACCTTACCCCTCAGGAACAGGTCTGTTTTCCGGGATAAAAAGTATCCTATGTTCTTTCCCGAGCTCAATTCTATATCTGTACTAAATTTCATCGAAATCGGTTTAGTGGCTTGAAAGAGTTATCCCTCAGGAACAGGTCTATTTTCCGGGATAAAAAGTATCCTATGTCCTTTCCCGAGCTCAATTCTATATCTGTACCAAATTTCATCAAAATCGGTTTAGTGGCTTGAAAGAGTTATCCCTCAGGAACAGGTCTATTTTCCGGGATAAAAAGTATCCTATATCCATTCCCAAGCTCAATTCTATATCTGTACCAAATTTCATCAAAATCGGTTTAGTGGCTTAAAAGAGTTATCCCTCAGGAACAGGTCTATTTTCCGGGATAAAAAGTATCCTATGTCCTTTCTCGAGCTCAATTCTATATCTGTACCAAATTTCATCAAAATCGGTTTAGTGGCTTGAAAGAGTTATCCCTCAGGAACAGGTCTATTTTCCGGGATAAAAAGTATCCTATGTCCATTTCCGAGCTCAATTCTATATCTGTACCAAATTTCATCAAAATCGGTTTAGTGGCTTGAAAGAGTTATCCCTCAGGAACAGGTTTATTTTCCGGGATAAAAAGTATCCTTTGTCCTTTCCCGAGCTCAATTCTATATCTCTACCAAATTTCATCAAAATCGGTTCAGTGGTTTTGGCGTGGAATAGTTATCCCTCAGGAACACGTCTATTTTCCGGGATAAAAAGTATCCTATGTTCATTCCCGAGCTCAATTCTATATCTGTACCAAATTTCATCAAAATCGGTTCAGTGTTTTAGGCGTTATTGAGTAGCAGACAGAGTTACTTTCGCATTTATAATATTAGTATAGATGTCCTTCCAATTAATCCGCATTTAATGGTCAAGAAACCATGTGGTCATATTCTACTGACCATCCAAAAAATTATAACGATTTAAAGCTAACATCTTTATTATCCTTCAAGCGACCATCTGTTACACCGATAAGAATCTTTATTTGAACAAAAAATAAAAAAAGTTATTCTCACACCTCAGTGACTGTTAATGACTTACACGTGTTCACCGAAACAATGAACGAAACACCTACCTGTAAAAGTTGTATTATAAAATAGTATTTTGCTCATTTGGATAATGAAACTCCTTCATGTCTCGACTGTCCTAAATACAGTATCGATAGTGTAATACGGTACCAATTACGGCACTCTATAGATAAGCATTTTAAAAGTTTTGTACATAAAATCATCGTGTAAGAAGTTATTTTCAATAACTCGTAATTTTAGATAAAAATACAGTAAATATGTAAACTCATATATTCAAATCTTCAATTAAATTACTGCATTTATACAATTGTCAATCGATACTTTTTAATTGAAAAAACTGAGTAAAAATGAACGTTAAGTGTTTTCAACATTGATGTAATTAAAAAATTAATTTAATTACATCTATAGTTTTCAAGCAATTTTTCTACTTGGTATCTTTCTTGTCTTATAATAAGCCAAAATTACAATACAATTTTCAGGTACTTTACCCAGTAGTAAGAAGTGTATAGTAAAGAGAATAATTTGTAATAACAATCAGGGCTGCAATCTAAACAATAACATGGACAACACAACAAAGCTTTCATAAGTTGAATACCTGTGAAATCTGTGCTTGAAAACAATAGTTAGCAATGTTTGTGAGTTAAACAAAACGTACTAAATGAATCCTTTCCCACGGTGTTTGACACCCTACCTGTATCAATTACTCTCACTAGCCTCTTTCTTCTCAAGGAAGAAGCTGGTGATATTTATAATACCCTCTGTTAAAAAATATTATTATTAAGATATTGTTTTATATTACCTACTGTGCACTACACTTCTTATTACTTTTAAATTAATTTATCATCTATGATATCCTGCCAATTACTTCTGAAAGCTTATAGAAATATTAAATTGATAAATTTAATCAATAATTGTTACCTAATGTATTATTATACACATAAAACTAAAATATCTTAACTAAATGATTATAAAAATAAGAATATTTACAAGAAATATATATCATCCAAAATCCCTAAATTCGGCATTGTACCCAGAACGCTGGCAGCATTGCCCCGCTGAATTGCTAAACTAATTCTTTGAGCAAAATAGCTGCCAGCTTTCGGGTCTCCAGAAGTCCAAATTTAATCAATTAATTACAAATTAAATGAAATTAAAACATTTTATTTCACTTCAAAAAGTTACAATAGGCGGGCTTAATGAATTTATCTATCTACTTATATTATTATTTCTAACTTATCTTTACCTATCTTTCTGTACAGCCAATTTTGAATTTGTAATGTTTAAATTGTTTCCATTAGGTCTCAGAAAGATGAATTCATTGAACGAGCGAGCCATTTATTCAAATCATATTACGACGCGGGCGTGACAAAGCCCCAACCTAAACACCCTAAAGCACGTGCGTGTACGTACAACTGGCGAAAAAATTTTCTATTCTACACTGACGACCCAAAACCAACCTTTCCTCATAATACTAAGGTATAAAATGCTTTGAAAGCGGTTTGGTCACTGACTGGTGTAAAAAGGTAAGCTGTAGCACCGTGTTTTTTTAATGGTCATTCATATTTCGGTATGAATGAATCTTCCAGGTAAGTGAGTATTTAAGGGTGTCGGTGTAAGGGAATTTCCGGTTTTGTCTTGTTCCCGAGCCGGATGTGAGGCAAATTGCTGGCGTACCGTTAGGTCGGAGCCTGGAGAATATTAGGGGTACGTAGGTTTTATTGATAAACCGATTTTTAGTAACATGAATTTACTGTTCTATTTTGTCCCGCCAGAGTATTTGAATCCCTTGTACTTTCGTTTCCAAAGATGAATTTTAATGTCGACGCAATGTGCCGTGGATTTGGGAGGTTTGCTGTTTTGAACTCTGGACGTTAGTTGAGTTTTAAAAGCTACTTGAAACCCACTCTGTAGTCGAAATTCGACAGTAATTAAATTTATAAAAAGGTAACTTTACAATAGAAAATTCGATAATGATTGTCACTATCAAATTTTATATATCTAGTAATATATGTAAATGTATTTGTTACACATATAAAATACAAAAAAATAATATTCTGCACTTAATTCATACTCTGCAAATGTTTGTGGCGTCTAAAACAGCGTATGCCTTGTCTTTTAAATGAACCTTCAAGCTTTGATATCTGGCCAGTGTGTTATATTTTACCCCTCCACCCCTCACATTATGGGAGTAGCACGTCTATTCTGTTTTGTAACTCGACAGCGGAATCCGCGATAAGTTTCAAAATTGAAGTTCGAGTCCGATATCTTGATATGTCATTCTCTAATCATCTATTACGCACTTGCAAAGTGAATTGAGTCTCGAATTCAAACGTCAAACGACTAAAAATATGACAAATAAATATGTCATTGTCTAATCATCTAGTAAGCACTTGCGAAGTGAAGTCACTCTCGAACTCTAACTTCAATTTTGAAACTTATCGCGGATTCCGCTGTCGAGTTACAAAACAGAATAGCCTTGCTGATCGGAAACTAGCATTGGAGTAATTCGTGAGTTGCAATGAAGAAGCTTCTACACCTAACTTCCTCAGAGATTTTAAATTCAAAATCATTCAGTCGTAATATGGATACCTATTTCTCGAAACGTTCAAGCACCTTACATCAAATGCTAGAAAGCCCAGTTAAAAACTTACAACTAAATCGCGGTAAGATTATTATTATTATCCTTTCCTATTATTATTAAGAATGCAAATTTTGTGAAGATGTTTGGATGCTTAGATGTTCAGTATCATCATGCGCTAACTATTGTACGCATTAAGATGAAACTTGGCACACAAGTAGAACACATGCAGACTTAAAAGAAAGGATAGATTGTATCCCGGTTATACGTTGCCATGGTATAATTTGGACATTTATATAATTTTGAAATCGCTTTTCCGCTTTTCGCCGGCGGAATCTAGTAACAAAATAATGTGGTTGACTAGATTAGAACGGTATTTATGAGTAGACAACTATTATAATTATCAAATAATAAGTATATAATAGTTCAAGTTTATTTATTTTATCAGTTAAAATAATTTACATTATGAAAATCTTCCTGCGTCGACTAGGTAAGGTCTAGGTCTGTGAGGTAATAGATTACCCACAAAGCAAGCTCAGTGAAATCTCAGGCTACGCCAGGTCTACGCGCTACGTGCTCGTAGACCGTCTACGCGGTGAAAGTCGTTAGATGCAACCTCCCTGTAAGGTCGGTACGGTCACCATTCCATATTCGAAGATTTTTCGAAAATAAATCCTCCTAATATTATAAATGTAAGGGTTTGTGACGATGTTTGTAACTCTTCCACGCAAATGGAACGGATTTTTATGAAATTTAGCACGTAGGTAGACTATGACGTGGAATAAGACTTATTATCTCGTTAAACGCGGGCCATGTGGAGAGCAGAACGCCAGTTCGAATATATAGCATGGAACATAATTCTTGACAAAAAATAACTGACTTCAAAATTAGGGATGACTCAAAAACTACTCGTCCGATCTCGTTTAAATTCAAGTGGGACCATATTATAAGCACCAGCTTTCGATTTAAAAAAGAATCATTAAAATCGGTTTACCCAGTCGAAAGTTCTGAGGTAATAAACATAAAAAATACAGTCGAATTGAATACCTCCTCCTTTTTTGAAAGTGGTTAAAAATCTAGCCTATACTTGATGGTCTGGGTGTGATTGCTCAAGTCTGTTGACTGAAGTGTCATCGAAGCTTTAAAAACATACCAATTTAATTATTGAAAACTGAAACTTTTTTTAGTAAGTTATTTTCTAATCTTCACTCTGAATCACTAACTTCTCAATATGAATGAATTTAACCACGGTTCTTGTGGTAACTATGATTACACCTCAAACCGAATTTTGGGACTTGATCAGATAACGGCTAAATATGTTTTTATTTTTTTGGAATTATGAAAATTTAGCTGATCTAAGTACTCATATTTAATTGTACTCCAAAAAACTTCCTTTTACGATAATACAAAACAAAGTAGCTAGTACATTAAGCAGTTGGGGATGTCACTCATTCATAATCATTCAACACTCAAAATTTTAAATACTATCCTGGGACAAAAATTAAGGACATAAATTAATCTATTCTCTAATCGCATTGAAACTAATTTTTCGTATAACAACACGAAGGGTATAATTTTGAAATATTTTGTACCCGTACCTCAAAAGAAATAAAGGTACAGGATGAACACATAATCATAATTAAGTATTTTCTTTTATGTATGAAAGTAATACTACACACCTTGCGATCTTAGTTTAACCGATTACTGTTGGGAATAAAAGATAAATGTAAATGACATGTGCTGGCACTCCGTTTCTAAAACAATATCTACGTGAGTAACCTTTTGATATCTCAATAGAATAAAATGTATATTCCCATATTTATAGTTTCACTTGAAAGATAATCCCAAATGATGAAAATATCCCCTTTAAGTTTTGAGTAGAAAATAAAAACGCAATAAAAACACTGGTATAAAATTACTGGTATACCTAGTACGAGTAGGTAATACACTTTTTCGTGAAGCCTGCTTGGATAGATACCTCTTACTGGAGTCAGCCGTCAAAAGACACATCATGTTCCGGCTGGGGACTTGAGAGCCAGTTCTTCTTTTTCTTTGTTTTTATTTGGCCGACAACGCATCAGGTATGCTTTTGGTGGCGACGATAGCCACCATGAGGTGGATTGTTATCGTCACGTCATTTATCGAGTAGTTATTCGAAGCATATTGTTTTAGTACCTTTTTTAATTGATATTTAAATGTTAGACTCATAAAACCCTCAGGCGACTAGTATAATTTGAATCAATTCTAGTTTATTATGATTTCACAGTAAACAGTTACTGCAGTGTACAGTAGTACAATTCGTGTAGTACAGTACGTCATAACATATGTACATAAAGTCAATTCATAAGGTTTTTGACCTTTTGTTATTCTTGTATTTATTATATTCTATTAATATTTCATAACTAATCTCAGGATATCTTGTATAATTTATATTTATTTTTTTTAACATTGTATATTGATAACATCATACAATGTACCTAAACTGTATCTAAGTATGTGTTTATTAAAAGTTTTAATTTAATGATATACATGAAAATAATATTATAATTATTGGACATTGTTAATAAGAAAATATTTGTATTATAGGTGTAATATTTAAATATTAATTAAATGGTGTATTTATAATTTAATAACACTGAAAATTTCCTGCCAAAATACTACTTACTATAAATAAATACTATAAATACGTACTTCCTATAAATAGTTACTTAATATAAATTACTTACTATAAATAATTTTAAAATAGACAATATTTACCTCCTAGCTTACTCTCTAGCAACTAGAGGTACACTTATAGCGACGGCGCTATGCGATACGTCATAATAGGCGTATACAGTGACACGCATGGTTTTCGTACAGCATCACACATCGCGTCGCACACTTGTAGTTACATCGGCGGTGTGTGGTTTCGCCCCTGCACGGCCTGCACCACTACCCAGCGTGGCTTCACCGCGGCACCGCGGCACCGCAGGCGGCATCGCGGCAGTGGCGGCACGCACGGCGCACCCCGGCAGGCGCTAACCCGCCGCTAATTACAATCGCCACTCGCAAATTAATCATCGGGCGAGATAAATCGGCGCGTGGCCAGTATCGAGACTATTTCGGTGTAGGCGGGGCGTGATTCAGCGGAGGGGCCAGTCGCGCGCCGGCCGCCGACGAGCGAGGATCGCTGCAGTGCAGTGAGTGCGAGCGCGATGGCGCGATGAAGACGTGCGGGCGCGCGGCGTTTTGCTGGGCCCTGCTGTGCCTCGCTGGCGGCCTGGCGGCGCCGCGCCGCCTCTACTGCGAGAGGGCGGACGTCGCGTGGCGGGCCTACCGAGCCCCCGCCGCCTTCGAGGCGCGCGTGCAGTCCCTGGCGAGGGACGCCGCCACGGTCCAGGTCCGCCGCGTCTTTCGCCGGCAGGGCCGCTGGCCGAAAGAGGACGCTATCATCCGATTGAAGCTCCCTCAGGAACCCCTCGAGTGCTCCGGACGATTCGAAGTGCCGTTGAAGAATAGAAGGAACTATATCGTGTTCGCGGAGAGGCGAGGGCACGCCGCCGTGGCTCTCGGCCCTCCGTTACGCAGGACTGGCAAGTTGATTGAGAGGATCCGCGCGGTCTACAAGCCTGGTTACAGTGAGTGCTTTGTGATTTCGTAAGGTGATACGCCGCATGGTAGTTGAGGTGTCGTCGATACGCGCGTGACTTCGTTCGAAGGTATCTGTTTTACGATCAGAAGTTTCCTCGATGACTGCTGTCGATGATATGCCAACTTCAATGTGGTTTACCTCTAGTTGTAATAGTTGTAAGACCTTTATATTTTTCTACTACAAAATGATGCACATTTCATATATAACGACGTCGTTTTTTACTTTAAAACATTTTAAACTTTAAAACAGTTTGAACGTAACTGACACGACTTCAAAGCATTCAACGGCAACAATCAAATTACAACACAAAAAGAGCCAGAACGTATCAAACGTACAACGAGCGCGGAGAATAAATCCAATAAATTTTAATGCTAACAAACAAACATGCGGTGGCAGGTGTATCGTACGAACAAGTAGCCATTATGAATCCATTTTAGGCGCCGTGTAAATAGTGGTCGAAGCAGCATCGTGGCCACTGTAGCAAAACATACCCGCACTAAACGTGCTCACTATACTCATTTATGCACCCTTCATAATATAAATGGTCAGTTGGATAAGGAAGGTACTGCTCGTCTTGAAAATTAAATTATTCCTCGAGATACGGGCATCTTTCTTTTTCCACATTTTATTGCTCTCTTTAGGTAGACGTTGCGCTTCGGATTTCTTCGACGAAGCACGTGTGAAAAGTTATTTTTACACCAGTGTGGGTTTTAGATAAAAGAGATTAGTGACGTTATTAATCTATCTTCCCTTTTGACTGTATCTTCGTTACGTTTTCCAGAAATAGTTCAGATATCATAAACTATTGCCACATGGTGCTACTGGAGATAGACTCTAACACGTTAAACGCATAAAAGAGCATCTTTTGCTAACATACTCAGAGAACGAGTAAATTTTTAAAGCAAAATACTTTAAATTAAAACAGAATTCCGGCATTAAGACTCAAAATAAATTTCTACACAATATTAAAGAAAACGATGTTATTAATTGACCTGAATGCGTATCAAAAAAGCAATTAAAGCAAAACGATCTAGCTACGATTGTATATTCAAACATAATAAGAATACTCATGTTGATTCAGGTCAAAATTTAAACAGCTCATCACTTGTACTGATCTAGATCTTACTAATCTTAACCTATCTATGTTACTGGATCAACAAGGTGAGGTGTTTAGTAAAATACGGACATCGTAGATCAGAAGTGTTGAAGCTTTGAACTCGACAGAATTATGGACTCCTGAAAACGGAATATGTACATCAACGCCATTAATACTGCAACTGAACATCCAAGTCTTTTTGAAACAAAAATACATCGTAATCTCACAAATTTTTCGTGCACTAACCATCGATGCTCTCTCACCATTGTAGAGCAACGTATATACTAAATCTGATTAATAATCAGTAATGACATTACAAAAGCAATAATTTTGTTGATAATCTAAATAACTAAATATACGTGGTTTGACATGAAATTAATATATTTAAATAATACTGTTAATACTGTTAATATTTAAATAATAATGTTTAATACATGTTCATCATTCAAAGGAAAATGAAATAAATGACTCCGCAATTACATTAGTTAGCATTACAATAGACAGATTTTTGTATGTGTAATTTAATTACATTATAAAGTACCTATCTAAGACACTAGTATTATTCGTGAGGAAAATTATTGGGCATAAAGAAGTCTAGAGTTGAATTGAATTTTGACGAGCTTCAAGTTTTGGGTTTATAAATATTTCCTGTGACGATTGCTAATAACAATCAAATTTAAATAATTTGACAGCGTGAGTTGACTACATATATTATGTTGTTTACGCATTCAACGAAACTTTTAATTTTATAAATTTTCGTCAATTTTCACTTATATTGTGTGATTTTTACTTATTTTCATTGATATTTATTTAATATGTGGTACTAAAATATATCATTTTGAAGATTTAATCGATCTAACTTACGAGTTAATAAGTAACATCATATTTAGTTCATAATAAGAATTGTCCTTTCGCTTTGATCACTACTTATTATTATTGCTACTTGAATTTTTTTTTTTTTTAGAATTGTCTTATATATGGTAAAATTCTGATCATAATATGGACGCAATAACTTACTCCATAATATTTGTACCAACAAACTACTTTTAAAAAAGATCTTGGAATTTTTGTATAATAAATTAATTGAGAACAATAAATTAATAAAATTCCATACATATTAGAAATTCAAAGAATAGAAACAAAAAATAAACGGGAAAACATAGATTTCCGGTACTCATTAATAACTTGCGCTTACGAGAATAAAGTAAAGAAGCATCCAGGTACTGTTACGTTAGTCAATGCCACACAAAAAAATGCAGATAAGTATTACGGCAGTACCGCTGATAAAATTGTCATCAGCAATATTAATCTTGAAACAAATTGTACCGAAAAAACAAAATTGCATAATGAGAGCCGCGATGAGTAACGAGAAAGCTCAGGGCGACCTGCAGACGGCGGCGGAAATATCGGAACAAGTGCCAAAAAACTCTTAGGAGTAAGATATCGTAAAGGTCTGTTCGTAAAGAGACCAAGTACCGGTCCTGTACCGCATCATGTCATAAATGATTCTACTGAACGATAAGTAACTTGAACCTACAAGAACAAAATTTAAGACGTCTAAAATGCATTAAATAAAATACAATAAGAAACTGTATAAGCAGGACCGTGATCAACGATTATAAATTGTGATGAGCATTTGAAATTCAAGTGTAATTTAAGTAATATTATAGAAGAAGATAAAATTGGTACAGATATACATATTAATAGATTTACTTTGATAAACATATTGCACTAGTAAGGTCAAAATTTTTAACTTAATAAAAGCTATTCTAGTACTCCACTAGGGCCCAGACTCAAAGAACTGGTCAGCAATGAGTCATATAAAAAAACTTGTGTAAGCATTATTAATTAGCAATTTAATTTAGATATAATATAAAATCAAGCGACCGACCGGTGTGATATCGGTACTAACATATTCATAAACCACGGTTCGTAAACACACCTCTATGACGCATCTTGACGGACTAGCGCAGACAAGTCGCAACTCGCAACTGGAGCGTGATATGACGTTATCACATTGAGGCGCCCACAGCTTCTTTAAACCGACACCTCTGTTACTGATAGCAGATTAATCAGTGCTATATTATCCGATTAAATGATTTTGTACATTTTTCTCATTAGTCGTTATTGAAATGGTAATTTATTTTTTATTAATTAGTATTAAATATGTTGTGAGTAATTATTATTTATTTGTGCCAGGTTAATAATTTTAGTTATTTGTCATAGCACGGACCCCACTTGGGTGAAGGCCTCTTCCAAAGATTTCCATATATTGTCTCTGTCTTTCGGGCATGTCATCCAATGTCGTCCAGCTAGCTTTCTGATATTTTTTATTTTATTTTATTTTATTTTATATTATGTGAAACATATTGAGGTAATTCTATAAGATTGATATTTATTGGATTGAATATATTTATTGGAACAACGGACACATTTTCTTTGAACATTAAATGAAACGTGTTAAACAAAAGGAGTATTGTATATGTTCATGTATATCATTAATTGACGGAGTAACATTAAAAAAATATTCTGAAGATTGATCAGATAGAACCTCCATAAGTTTCTTAGAAATTTAGAAGCCAGAAAAAGAAGAAATTTCAATATTGTTTATTAGATACATTATTTTTCAAATTGATTATTATCGTTAAGAAATTAATCATCTTACTTTCTTCCTCGGGCACTGACGCATCAGGGATGGTTTTGTTGTTGAGCTAGTGTCCATAAGCGACGTTAACTACCTACTTACTATCGTTTGATTTGTCTGCTACTTTATCGACTATTTACATCAAAACGTAATATTTCAAGTCAAATTAACTATTTCCATATAACAAACGACATTTTTTACAAAAATCAAACTCAAATGAAGCTTTTTTAATTTTATGTTTGATTGTGGTATCATAATTACATTTTCTATGTATCTGTACCCATAAAACACATTCGTATTATACGATTATCCGTGCAAGTATTGATTTATTTATTATTCAATCGTTTGATCTCAGTACATGCGCCGGCGCCAATATAGGCAGCCACGATTAATTGTCATCTATTGTTCTCTGCGTGTCTTCAATGCATATAACTTATTAAATTAATGATTAATTAAACACGTACTTCCTCGTAGTACATAATATAGTCTTTAACATATTAATTTGGAGACGAGTAAGTTGCAATAGATTGATTTGAATTTATAACGTGCTAAGGAGGTACTCACTACAAATTAAATTTTCCGTACAGAATTGTGAGAAATGCTATTTCGTTAACCTTAAACTTTAGTTAACGTTAAAACCTACACATCTGAGAATTCTTCGTAATGTTATCAATGTTCCATCTTTAGTATTATACTTGGCATTTCAAATTCCCTAAAATCAACATCATCAAAACCCAGCTGAGACAGGACTGGGTTTTGATGATGATAAATGAATTAACTAAAATGAAAGAAGTAAAAAATTATATCAAATGTTTTTACAAAATGATATAACAAACAATATAGTCATTATAACGATGGAAGCGAACTTGTACTCCTGCAAGGCCTAATATAATTGAAACTACGACAGTTGCCAAATGCTATCAGATGGGATGAGTGTACAACATTACATAATGTATTAAAAGCGTTACTGAATACTAAAATCACTAAATTATTGTTGCCAGGAGTAAATATATGCATCAGTGTAATGCACTATAAAAACAAAAATGTTCTAAAATGATTGAAAGAAATTATTCTCTGGGTTATATCGTCCGCTTACTGTATATCTATAGAAGCCAAGTAATTTCTTTCTTTTTCACTGTTTAATATTTGAAAGTGATAATTACTAAGCGCATTAAAATAAAACATGAAACATGAAGATGATGAATTGAAAATTTTGATATTTTCTATTTTTATAATTTTCACACGCACCTGTATGAGTGGTATGGGCAGTGTACAAATAAGATCACTGATACCACAACTACCATACGAAAACAATCAGTATGTGACATTATTTTATGTTTGACCTGAGAATTGCACCCTTTTGCAAGTTCGTTAAATGTATTAATTTTTTTTACAAACTGGATAATTTGAAACAATTGTGGAATAATTACCGCAATCACGCCGCATGATGCTGATAGTACGAGTACTATTGCTAGTGTCAAGAATAAATTCCACATCATCGGATTCGGTTGTCGAACCTTTTAATTTTAATTGCTCCTAACCGCCTGGATACGAACGAGTGGCGCTTACCTCCTCCTGTTTACATTTGCCGCTTAGAAAATGTTTATCTTTCTGGATGTTAACCGACGGTATTCTTTAAAGTTCCATTTATTCCACTGTAAATCTGTACGTACCTACGAGCTGTTAATCATTCCGTTGTCAAAACTGCACATTTTCATCGCGAATTCCGAATTTCGATCATTGTAGTAATTGTATTAGCATTCCCTCTGTCCGTAGTGTAAACAATAGTAGATGTGTTTATATCCAGCGAATTATCAGCGTTATTCTTATCCAAGAATAAAACTGTTGATGAATAACCGAGACAGTTGAACTGTAAAGTTTATTATTTCTAACGAGTAGTTCAAGATCGAGTTTATTATTAACTAGTGAATTAAGTCGTAAAATATTAAATAATTTTGTATTTACATTAAAGAAGATATTACTAGAGAACAATTTACAGATTTACGCACCAACAATAACTCTTATTTCTTTAAATTTTAGAAATATTTTAATATTGCTTTGTTCTTAGTGATTTGTTGCATACGGTGATGTATACCTACACAGAGAAGCTTTTATGAAAGCTAGAGTCGTGTTTCATCTATTTGCAGAACAACTAAGATAGCAAATAGAAATTCGGGGAAAACATCGACACTCATTTTCTATACCTATCTCAGTATTCTAGCGGTTTACTCGTGCAAAATTTCTATAAATGTTTCTGATTTGTTTTATTTACCGTAAGCGTTTAAATATTAACAGATATCATTTTATCGTGTGAAATAGACTAGCTAACATTTTAATGACTTATGAAATAAAACAAAAAATTTAGACAGCTGCATAAATATTTGTAAGTAAATTAGGATTGTATCCATTGACTGCATTAATTATAATAGGTACAATAAACTTTATATCTTTTTCCATTTTTCAGATGATATCATAATAATATCTCATGGTATAAGAATGAATATACGTTCATTAAAACTCTAGATTTTTATTTAATTAATAGAAACTTACAAGTAAATAGCAGCTTTTGCGTAATTTACATGTGCACCCCAAAAATTACTAGCAAAGTCACAGAATACCTCGAAATATTCAATCCATTAATAAAACCATAGGTGCCATAGATATGAGATAGTATTGAGCCAAAAAGCCTCAGCTAACAGTACCAAAGAAAATGTTCCAAAATAATTAAGCCTTGTTGGAGACACAATACAAAAGAATTTTCAGATTAACTAACTTAATCTATTCATTAATTACCATTGGTGCAGTAAGTCAGTAGCCATCGTCCTCTGAAGTCCCACCGCGTCTTATTAAAAAGCTTTAATATCATAATGGCGGTGTTGGCAGCCGTTACGGCCCGACGGCTCTCGCCTCTCCATTATGCCCGCTCCGCTCTGCCGGGTTTACTGTCCTATTAGAAATATTAACGTAGTCCACATTATAATATTTTACTTGCACGACCTGAGTTCAACGTGTTACTCTTTCATTCTATGCGTATACATGTGATTCTTCAATCCGCTCTTGTATTTTCTCTACCTCTCTTTTAGTAGTACCTAAGTTTGCGAGTTTAATTTCAGTTTATTACTGTTTAAGTTTACATTCAAATTTTTTCTCATGTAATCCACATTGTATTGTTTTTCTTCAATTTCGTGTAGTAATTAGTTGTTTTATATCTCGTCTGTTTAAACAGAAATATTGTTAACCCAATTTTATGTTCATACATGATTACTGATCCATTGATCACTGTCTATGATACTTCAATAATTATATATCGATTATACTGATCAAGCTGTTAATACAAAATTGTGATTCCAATAAGTTCTAGGTATTTCGTTGTATCATTCGATGCAAAATCTCGATGACTCAATTCGCGGCGAACATTTATTTATAATGAATACTTCTACGGTATCCCTAAAAGTACTGATGGCACTGACATGACAACGACACCAGGGGACGGTTGAAACACCTATTAATCCATGGGTTCACTGAGTCGAGACCATGGCGCGGATACACGCGTTAATCAAGGACGCTCCAATATTTCAGATACCATTGTCTGAGACCAGCCATCGATGACTGCACCTACCGGTTCATAGGGTTCACTTTGAATGAGGATGACGCGTTATTTGGTAACGTTTACTGAGGTGGTTTTGTGGACGAGAAATAAAAATGGATTTTATTTCAGTTTTCATCGGGTTTTATGGATATTTGTAATTCTTGTATTACAAACTGCCTTGTAGACTTTGTCAGCCGTAAAAGTTTTGCTGCCTCTGGAAACTCAGAAAACCTAATTTTTGTTGATGGGACAAGTCCATCCACGTAATTTTTGTTTCAGCTAGCAATTTCTCTGGTATCGACTGGTACCAACGTCATCTTTTGGTCATCTTCCGTAAAAAAATTGTTTTACTTTCAAACTCTATATTATCTGTGTCGTATACATTTAAGTAATCGAATGCTTTTTGACGGTCTCAAAACTTCTAAAACGTCCTATGAATTTGACAATCATATAAAATTCCCCAGAACGTCTTAACTTATTTGCAAGCCGAACATCCTGCAATGCAGCGATCTGTGAAAAGATTAGAGGTAATTTATTCAAGTTCTTTAATTTTAAGCAGGCGTCACGATGTCTCGTCAAAACTAGAACTATAACTGTAAGAATTCTAAGCATGCAAATATCTCCCACTTGTCTTACCGTACAACTAAAGGATCATAATATTAACTTTTTAATTCGCCCGCGCGTAATATATTTGACTGTTGGAATTCTGAACGGGCGAGTGACGTCGGTACGGTATTCAGTTTTCAGACTGCGCGTCTGTGTCGCCGCCTTCATATATTTTACAGGACTACCAAGATTAATTAGTCTATGAAAAACATGATTGCTCTTTAGTTACATCCACTGCGGCGTCGCGTAATATAAGGGCCAGATATTGCGTGTGGTCTCTTAAATTAACACTAATCCTCTCAGTCCATCCACGATGTACGATCTACTCTCTTCTACATTTAGTAGGACTGTTGGGTGTTGCTTGCAATGCAAATTAAGGGTTTTTGAGTCGAGTTTATTTCAGTGTACAATCGTACCATGGTAGAAGTAACTTTTCTTATGGAAATAACAATTTCTGTTCTATGCAAAAAGCTGAAGCAAGAGTCGGCTTAGTTAGTTCAGAAGTTAATGGCTGTCCAAAACACTCACATGGAGTACCAACTAATCGTAGGAACATTTGCAGCTACAAGCGGTCACTAAAAACAATTTACCACCTCTAAATTAAACTCTAGAAGTTTTATTTGAGTGTCCGTCTATAAATTTTGCTCGTAGTAAAAACTATAATATAATTTATTTTTCTATACTGGTCATTTTGTCTCGCAATAATACTTTCTTTTAATGTTTTGTTATGTGAAAAGTCACAAGCTGTCCGTCTGTCTTTCATATATTTTTTACGGTTCTTATTTCGTAAGTGACATTTGAGCACTCCGAGTACCTAAATGTTTGTATCGTTGATATTACTTTATATTTGTACTAATTGGCACTTTAACACATTTTTACCTTCTTTTTATTTCAACTTCACATTAGTTGTATCTCTTTTTTTTGGTTAAAGTTAACTAAATAGATTAAAATACCTTTAATGTGACCATTTTATGAAATTTCGTTTAAAGGATCCATTTTTCCTTAGGCGAAGCCGCAAGTCGAAGCAAATGAGTGTATATAAAATATAAGCTAAAGATTATATTTTTGTTATACATTCATTGAAAACTGTTTATCAGTTTAATTCAATGATGATTTATTGATGATGACTTATCATTAAAATACAAATTTAACCATAACCCTTCAACCTGCCAATTCAATTATAACCCTTGAATTAAATTTTATTACAGAGTCAGAGAAACCTAAAGAAAAAGAGTATATTTATTAATTCGGCCGTTCTTTTTCACGCTACACACATACAAATATTTGATATTATAACACCGTCCGTCTGTCTGGCTCTATAAATAATAACTCATTTGAATCGTTGTCTCCGTAATGCAGTAAAATTCTTTAAATTCGGATCACTGTTTCCGTGCCAATATTGAGTGACTAATATAACAGAATAGTTCCTTATTCCGTTGTCAACAGGGCTGAAAATCGTGAAGCATTGCCCTGGTAGTTAGGGAGTTGGATGGAAATAAAAATCGAGAATTATGTTCGTCTGATCTTTTGATAGTGAAAATATTATACGTATTTTTGTACGGAGTGAATAAGACGAGTCATCTGATGGTCTGCATTGCCCATTGACCATTGCTATATTATAAACTGTAAATTGATTTCCTATGAAAATGGGCGCACCTATGGAGTGAAAACATTTCAAGGATATACCTCGCTGTAGTTGAGGAAAGGCACTGTAGAGCTGGCCATACACGATCAAGTGTACTTGTCAAGTTTGCAGTTTGACTTGACGCGGCATCCAGTTTGCATGAGATAGCTATATGGCCAGATAGCTGTACCGTGGCCACACACCGAGTATACTGGATGCCGCGTCAAGTCCGCTGCAAACTTGACAAGTATACTTGATCGTGTATGGCCAGCATTACCTGTTGGCACTATTTTTTTATTAACATTGTGGTAACTTAAAACTAACCTTTAAGACAGCAAATAAATAATGACATTTAATCTCATCTAGTCCCATTTTATCTCATCTCATTTAGATTAAATAAATATTAATTAGGGTAAATTGTTAGATTTTCAAATAGGACTTTAACTGCCCAATATTAGTGCGTAAATTAATTCCGTTTTACATCATGTGTATGTAGATTTAAATCTAAGTAGAAATTAAATGTAGAGTAAAAGAACTGTTCCTCAATCGCCACAACTACTTAACCGATTTGGCTAAGATTTGGCTAAATTTGGAATGGAGATAGTCTATACCTAGATAAACACATAGGCTACTTTTTATCCCGGAAAAATCAATCTCTACCGCGGGCGAAGCCGCAGGCGTATGCTAGTAAATTGATATTTGACGAAAAAACCGTTCAAAACCGAAATGATTCACAAAATCAATAGCAACATTAATATTAAATATTATTTTAATTAAAAAAACAAACTTCATACAATATTATCAAATGACACATTCCACTCACATGTCCCTTCGTTATTTAATAATTGCACTGATCTTAATTAACTGCAACTTGATCAACTTGATTAACATTAACTTCAAATCAAATGCAAATTACATAATATAAATAAATCAATAATCGCAGGTACGGAACAGCGCAGACATTAGCGGCCACCCGCGAATACGGTGTAAAGCGCCCTCCACACTGCCACCGACTTGTACGCCTTACGCGCTAAATTATTTTTCTTTTAGTTTAGTAATAAGTGAACCACCAATTGTTGTAGTTAAACTCAGGAAAATACCTCGAAAACTTCATGAATATTGAGAACCAGTGCATACTCCGCGTGTGCTACTACGTAAAAATGTTTGCATTTTATGGTTTGAGACCACTAAAATAATGCATTAGGCACATTCGGTCCATTGATAAAGTCGATTTTTCACTTATCCCAACAATTTTTTTTAGATAATATGTAAAGATGGCGCATAATACAGATTGTCAACACTGATCTGTCATTGTCATCAGAAAAGTTTTAGCGTAGTGGAACAAGCTGGGTATCTACTAGTTAACAATGAATCCAGTAAAAACATTCCTTTACTATTGATTTATTATGCTACTGACATGGTGTTCTTACTTGGATTCAAACATTACATTATATTCTCTATTACCATTATCATAATTCCGCTTTAATTAATTAAATTGATGACATAATAATATGATTATAAAAGCAACGAAATTTTTTTTTTTGCATAAAACTCAGGACTTACTTATTTACGCTTATTATATTTTATGACTCACGCTCTATGCAAAAGCTCGGCGTCTGAACAACCAACGCATGTTACCAGCGGTATAATCTCTAATAAGAAAATTATGCTCACATCGCTTCCTCTTTACCGGTGGGAAAGAACCTTTTTATACAAACCAGGCGATGTATAATCAAAAGGACTTTTGGTCGATAAAGTCATTACGAATGATTACATGTCCGTGATTTGTGCACTTGTCGTGCAATGAGCTAGGAAATGTAAGCGATTAACAGTTATTATAATTAGATGAAACAACTACATTCATGGATGTGAAGCTTTTGGTCTATTCACATGGGAAACAGAAAATTTTTATTTTCGATCGCTTATCGTATTATTACTTCATTCTGATATATGTATAATTATGTTATTAGGAAGCGATAAAATTACTAACTTACATTAGATATGACAATTTTTATAGTACTCAGGTGCTAGCAATAAGTTAGACGTCCCCTAAATTAGTTGATAGACCCTGTTCCCGAAGCGAGGGTTCCCGGGTTTTATCTTTAGCTGGTGCAAACATTTGACATAAAAATGCTTGTCTTCGAATTCTGAGTATGTGTTAGTGATGTCTTCACAGTCTTTGTTATCCGCAACACATTGATTCCTTATGCATGGATATGAGCGTATAAGCATATCAGCATGTAAGCGATTATTATCATGTCATCATGATAATAATCGCTTACCTACATAGGTACCCATAAAATTAGGTTCAATTGTATTTTTACTATGAACATAATTTTATCAAAATATTTTTACATAATTTAAAAGTCGATTAGTCGTCTCTCGCTCGCGGTACAACAGTATCCTTACGATTGCACGGTAACAGCGTAATATAACGACGTAAGTACGGGTATGTATAGGTAGTCGTGTTTACAAGTTTCCTTACAAATCCTTTCTTTGAATATGACGGACTCATTTGTACGTTAAGTATCAGTTAATCCTTCATCGCTAACTAGAGACCTCCTTTCTGTTTATGGAAGTTTGACATCTCAGTGCGTTGCTACAGACTTATAACATTCTTGACAAGTAACTTTTCCACGTTTTTTACTAAAGGAGTAGTGTACTTCGAATGGTCATTCCAACCCATGGGTAATCTCAAAAGAGTTGCTTTGTTCGTATTCTGTGCTTCTTAGACTCCAATGTGCATATTTGCCATTCTAATCACCCAACTCAGAGTCACTAACGGTTACTTTAATCGCTCCTTAGTAAAGAATCACCATATAAATTCTGTAATTTGTAATTCCGGAACGAGTCGGAAAGAACAATTTATCGACATGTTTAAGTGCAGAGCAAAATCGATAGATAAAACTTTTCGATCGAGTTAGGTACGAAAATTTTGCTTGAGGTTGATTAACCTACTAAGTAGTTACAAAAGGAATGTGCTTCTCTAAAAATCAGCCATGATTCATTCGCGGAAAATACTCAATTTTTTATATTCGCATTTGTCGCATTTATATCAAAATTTTCGCATAAATTCGCATCTTTTTCGTAAATACGAAAATTCCGTACCTCTAGCTATGAAATATGATGTTAAACTAGTTTTTGCCCGCGGTTTCGCCCACGGTAAAGATCGATTTTTTTACAAATCCCATTATAACCAGTGTCGCATCCTGCTACCTTCTTAGAGTGGAACGAGTAGCTAATGGATTTGGTGCCACTGAAATCTACCGCGACCGCGATCACTTACAATTCATCTCATTCTACTAATATCATAAATGTGAAAGATTGTATCGATGTTTGTTACTCTTTCACACAAAAACTAGCAAACAGATTTTCATGAACTTTAGCGTACAGATAGATTTTGGTGTGCGTGTTCCAACCGAGCGCCTGTCGACTTTTCTGGAGAAGAAGCTGTAGCCAAAGGGAGTCGTCTTCAGAAAGTTCCGCGGACGTCGGCGACCACAGGGAGTCAGCGAAAGCGTGTCACCTGATAATTAGTGAATTAGTTATAAGTGTATTGATATAAGTATATGTAAGTGTAATACTATGGGCCTTGTTGCCCGAAATAAATAAATGAAATAAAAATAGGATACTTATTATCCCGGAAAATACGGGCAGAGTCGCGGAAAGTGCCCTAGTCAGCTATAAACAAAAAAACATCATCACAGCTAAATGTTACCAAAAAAAACCGCTGTCACTGTAAAAAGATTTACTATTTAGTTCAATGCTCCGCGCTCATAACCTTTCCGAGACAGTAACCTTATCACTTGCATCTGAACGCAAGTAATAATTACATCGCATAAAAGTCGTTATCACATTTTCCGCCGTGAAGTTAAAGAATGAGTGATAACTGCGACATATTGCGCAACGCTTCGGCTTCGGTTCTACCACTTGCAAAATGTCGAGGGCACCGGCAGCGTGCAAGGCATGGGCGGATAGCGGTTTGTGAAGCGTTTACCTAAAGTCCATTCTTATAGACGAGTCCTATGTGGGAAATAACTTTACAGTTATTTTTTATTGTAATTTGCAATTTAAAAATTTAAATAGATGCAAAATGAAAATAAATTGAAGATAAATAACCTTGTATCTATTCAGTTCGATCAGTAGATTTAAATCACCTGGGTGAAAAGGTGAATAAAGTCTACTAAAAGTACCTGAGTGAATTAACTGAGGTGAATAACGTCGACGGCACCCCATTTTTGCCATAACGTTTTACGATTATTTTTTTAAGTAATTTATTAATTAATTTATTAATTAAATTAGCATTTCAATAAAAAGTAATGCTAAGATTGTTTACCAAATAAAACTTGTCAAAACAGTGGATTATAATTGATGACTATAATTGTACAAGTTTATGTTAATTGGTCTCAGTAATGACTTGTTTTTAGTACTAATTATGTGTAGTTTTAAATTCAAAATCATGATTCATTAATAGTAATACCCACTTTTACCAAAATACAACTTACATCAGAACTAAATTGAAATTATTATTACAAACGTATTTTTTTCCGACTACGATTCTGGTAGTTTTAAACTTCGACCTTTTTGACATCCATTTCAATTATTGAATCTAGGTGCCCATAAACAGCACCTATGACTATGACTATTTGTAAAGTGAATTTCAAATATTGAATGATCCTCACAACTGGCGAGTTCTTACGCCAACCACCCGCCGCATCTATTAACTTGAAGTAAACCAAAAACCCCAATTCGTATGACATTTAGAATTAATTGGTAGGCGCGGCGTATAAGTGGAAATGTCTTCCGAACATAATGGAGCCTCAAAGAAAGTACCGCTGCCTTAACGATCAGAATTTTTCCAATCCCAATTCCAGGTCAGAAGCCAGCGCAAACATAACGATTACCGTATCGAGTAATTAAGGTAATTTTGTTTTGGGAAGGCAAAAGAGAACTGAACGAGAAAGACTGAGGAGACATTTGGTCCAGGCAAGTGAACAATGTCGGGTATCGAAGATAATAGATGGGTTGCTTGTTGAAATACGTCAAATTCACTAAGTCCGACTATATAAGCTATTTTCAGCTATAATAAACTACATATCAGTATTTAAATTGATCGAATCGTTCTACAATGCAAATATGTGTTTATACATACATAGGTACTAATCATACTATACAAATAGATACACAAGATATTTCTATGAAATATTACTATTATATTATAAAAAGGACAAAATTCAATAGTTGACGGGATGAGAGAAAAATGAGTGTTTAAAATTATTACATAGAGAATAACCATTTCTTTTTTTGAAACACGAAATTGAATTGTTTGGTTAAGCGAAGGCTGTTATTGCCTTGTCCAGCTTGCCTTGTTTTCCTCTACAAATTGCCGTGAGTGATCTGTTTTTCCCAAATCCGCCTGCAACGCTACGCCAGGCACGTACAGACTACAGACTGATAGACAGCGCGCGCCGAGCGGCGCCACCTCATATTAGGTGCGGCGGTTTTTCTATTGATTCCAAATTAATTACCAAATTGATTACTGCCGTACTTGGGCGGGAGAATGTAGACAGTATTTATGGATGGTACAAGCTGAACGGCTAAATCTTGAAGGCGGTCATCACCAGCCCTTAATACCTTCGAGTCCTTTTTGGTATTGGAAGAACTCTTCCAAATGTACTCGGCTTCTTTGAGGTGACTACGGGGCCTCTGAGTGTGTTTTTCAACAAACAGTGGAGATATCCCTAAGTCAGTAGGCAAAATATATTTAGTAAATAAATCTATTCTCAAGTATTATATTATTATTTCTGATAAGTCCTCCAAAAAAAATGATTCTGCCATAGAACCCATAGAACCCCATACCTAACTAGCCGCTCTACCACGAGATTGGTCTTGAGATTTAATGTTATTTTAATGCTGTAATTGGTGTTTAAAATACCAAAATACAAAGAGCAGAGCTCGCCATAACATAAGCAAGTCTGGTATCTAATGGAGACCATACACGATCAAGTGTACTTGTGATCCAGTAAACTTGATCGTGTATGGCCACGGTATAGCAATCTGGCCATATAGCTATATTATGCAAACTGAATGGCGCGTCAAGTCAAACTGCAAATTTGACAAGTCAAACTGCAAACTTGACAAGTACACTTGATCATGTATGGCCTCCATAACAATTTCCTCACTTTGACCGAATCACTTTAGTAAAGTTCAGAGCATTAAGCGCCACTAAAATTTCTCTAACATCGCCTTAAACACGTCCTGGCTTCTAATTATACGTGGGTTACGTAAAAGCCGAACTGAAATATTATTTTCAAGAGTTCACAGACCGCCGGAGGTGCCAATTCACTCTCGACCTTGCTCTTCGTCTGGCAAAGTTTGTTTTGCAATGTCCCCAACGCGGGTTCTTACGACTTTCTAATTCCGGGCAGCCACGTGTCGCCTATCACTCGGCGCGACGCTTCCTTTGGTATTATAGAAAAAAAGTTCTGTAACGGAGCACTATCGGACGATTTCTGTACTAAAACGTGAGTTTTTAGTTTTAGACTAAACAATGAAGACCAAGCCGGAAATAATACCTAAGTAAAAACATTATTAATAGTGTATACAAAATAGCATTGATCAGTTTTTCGCATTGGATTAAAAACTTACAATTATGATACTCGTATTGTTGCTTAACTTTTGATCAGTGATTATTTTCAATACATTAATTAATTATTTTATTATTAATTGTTAAATATGGGATTAGCATTTTAGTATGCTGACCATGCCTAATATTAATTGACCGCTACAGTTGTTCAACAATCAATAACAAAATTGACAGGAACAGGGCCGAAGTTCAGTTTGAAGTCGCGAAGGATACTTTATTTCTAACAAATGGAACGTTTCTGTAGAACGAACAAGATTAGAACAGATTAGTAATTACTCCAATGATGTCCACGCATAGTCAGTTGATATCACTACAGAAACGTAGAACATCAATGAACATAGCATAGAAAATGTTAATTAACAGCACGTGCCGTTCAGAACAAAATATGTTGTGTTATTTACTAAAGGCAGTGAACGAATATACTACTATATTAGTTCATTGACTAAAGGGGTATTTGAAAACACCGGGTTTCTCTATCAGGTTGATTTTCCCAATAAATGCCTTAAGCAGCCATTCGTTCTTATGTAAAGAGTTTGGTATGATGAGAACTCACTTATGATAATTATAGGTACATATCAGCAGTTATGATTTTTTCACAGAAGAGTAACTTAGTTGTAATATAATGATATAATATCTTAACAAAGATTGCACTTCGTATGCAATAGGTTTACAACAATGATAGCAGCATAGATTTAGAGCCAGTAAATTCTGCCATACAATTGATAGAGCGAGATCGCCAGTTAAAAAATCTACGTTAAAGACAGAGAAAAAAATATGTTATATTATTTATTGTCTCCGTCACCGCGGCCGATTTGTCACAAGCGCAAGCAATGTGTGAGTTGTGACAAACAATGAAGAGTGAGTTGACTATTTGGAGATTTAAAGTTTCAGTTTGTTTTTTAAGCAGAAAATCGTAGTAAGTTTAGGTACGATGGTGGGTAACAGTATTCTGGGCTGTTTGTTAAATTTTGTTACATTTCTTTTAAAATAACCTCAGAGAAACGTAAATTCTCTGTCTCAAGTGCGGCCACGCCGTGGCTGAATCTATAGTACTACATCTATGGTTAGCAGGTAGCTGTACGCGTTTGTTTATTGGTGTGTATGTACTTCCCCACTTGTTTCACACCACATTGAAGTTCACTATCATTGCGATGTTATCACCACACCAGTTAACAATACCATTTGTTTGCTGTGTGTGTACTGTAGCGGAGTCACATCAAGTGTTACGACTAATCTTGGTAATGAAACTATTGAGTCGTGGTAGTCAATCTAAGTTTATTCGCGGCAAGTGATCCTTTGTCGTTACAAATAGCCCGTGACATAATCTCTTAGTGTTTTCTAATTCTGCAACGCGTTAGTCATTCGGCTTAATGGATTATCGCCCGAGATCATTATGCACTTTGTTATGATACGTAATTTATTGGTATAATTTATACGTAATAAATTGTTTTGTCGTTGTGGGTACTAATATTAATAGTGAAGTTATGGACAAAAATTATCATGTTATCTCTATTACTAAAACACCTTCCTAATTTGGTTACTTGATTAGGTATAGAACGTTGTCTAATCAAAGGACGAAGGGACCACCTAGTTGGCAGTCAAAAAATAAGCGAGACTTTACTCAAGAGCAAGTAGTTATCATCAATCACTAAACAGAAGGCATAAGCAGTTTAAAAGCAAAAATTTAAAAAAGCCCCGACTCAAAAAAATCTAAAAGTAAGAAATCATAAAATAAATCATTAAAAAGTTAGTAAATTCATCCCTTTCCTCATAACTACCCCCTTCAAACTTCGCTTACTATCGTTTAATCATCCCCTCTTCCACCCGCTATAAATATTAAACGGCTGAATCAATTTTCTTCAAACAAATCCCTAAAGTAGTCGACTAAGAAATCTTTCAAACAAAAGCAACTAAATCAAAATCGGTTCATCCGTTCGAGAGCTATGATGACATGTAAACAGAGTTACAGACACACACACGTCAAACTCATAACACCTCTCGTTTTTGCGTCGGGGTTTAATAAGACCTCTGACGTTCGACATTTCCCGCCAATTCAGCTGTTAACGCCAATTGACGAGCTCAAGTGGCATATTTACAAGTTTACGTCTTTGTACAGACAACTTAATAAACGGCCGCTGGAATTAGACACCCAGACGGCGGAACGTCACATGTATTGCACGGAGATACTCCAGACTTACGTTGACAGTATCCTACACGTCCAAGGTATCTTTAGATTGTTAGAGCTGCGTGGCTGGGAAAAGAAACATTTGCAACAATTTACAACATTTGCAACAATATCCGATTGGTTCACCGAGAGAACCCAAGGTTTAATATTGTGTTTTGTGTTCTTATGGCTTCCATCCTTTAACGACTCACTATAGGGCACGGGTTTCTTCTCTTAACTGAGAAGGCCTAGAGGTCACCAATTGCTCCAAATCAATTTAGATGGATAACGACGTAATGCGTACTCAAAATATATCTAAGTTTTTATACCGTCCAAAGGCTTAAGACAAATATTTTTTTATATTTCACGATATTTCGACCCAACTATGTATTTATAGTCACACAGTAATTTGAAAATACGAAAATCGTGATTACCCGTTTGCATTAAAAAATTTAGTGTCCGCAATAATAAGTATAATAAGTTTAAAATCCGCTTATGGCCCGTAGCACGGAAATGCTCTAGATTTTTGCCCCTAGTATCTATCCAACTACAGCCTTTGCTCGCTGTAGTTCAACTCGGTTGATCACAGGTTTATCTTATTATCTCATTCCGGGCATGGGGAATTGTGGTTATTATATTCATTACTAGTATTGCGATGTCCACAACATTTGGGTTGCAAGTCCATGTGCTTCTTAAAAGAAACTGGAATTAAACTTGTAATAAGTCAAGTCTAGAGGATCTAACATGTTTAGTAAGCCCTATGAAAACTCCTCCTTGATTACGGCTTATAGATCACTTAATACAATCGTCATAAGAGTTATTATCGCATAAGCTGTCTGCTACTGAGCATTGTAGGTCTGTAACGGGGCTGGGAGCAAATATGTATGGCGGAGGACGATAATAAAAAGAAGTCGATGCCATATTAGCAATAATCGTTATTAACCGGCCGTATGCGGAGCGAGCGAGGTCCCCGGTTCAGTGCCGGGTCGAGAATTCTAAATAGTCGATGGATTTAAATTAGGTCTAGCGCGATGTTGAGCGGGGTAGGAGTATTATAAGATTAGAAATTGTCATCTCAACAGCTTCTATTAAGCTGACGTAAACGAGAACTATTGAATTGTTTCATAATATCATATTATTAAAGCTCCAGACGTATTGTGCATCTTACTATAGATCTGTCAAAATACATAATTTATAATAGGCATATTTTTTACTAAAAAGAAACCAGTTTTTGGTACAAATATCTCTGATTTTATGCATCGACTCTCTGGTCAATTCATCTGTCTCATCTCGATCCTCAGATGCAACTATACAATGCATGACCGAGTGACCAATTGAACAGAAATAACAGTTGTTAATATGAAATGTTATTTACTAGGGATGTAATCAATAAACATCCTTAACTATAAAACCCCCACAAATTCCGTCTAATACACACTTTATTAAATCGTCGCCATAAAATACATACACATCAATTTGTACAAATACCACCACTAATTAACACCCACAAATACGTGAAACAAATCGTAAATAAACAAGCCTACATTACTGGATAGTAATTAAAGATTTCAATACAATAAATTGTGTTGGAACATAATCGTACTCGTTCGAGTGAATCTTACCTGATGTCCACTTGATATACGGTCACGGACGCCATACGCAGGCGAGCAGCAAAAACATCACATATCACACGTACACATGGGATGAGCCTGTTTATTTTGAAACTCATCTTTACCAGACTTACCAAAATGGTTAAAAGTTAACGTCACTTTACTGGAGGTACATATTATCTCAAGTTAGTGATGAAAGAAGTTCGCAAGTTCTAGTTTTCCAAGGATTTCTGACATGGCTTAGCGGCTGCGACAACAAGAGAAGATATTAAGTAAATAGGCTGACGGAATTGTCTACGCATGCAATCACTGATGAAGTTAATCCAAACCAATCGCGTCCGAGGTTCATCACAAGCGATACCTAACACCAGCATAGGCGCTTACGTTTTATAATCGTCAACTCTTCTTTCACAAGGAGAATGATTTCTACGTTCAAGTCGACAAATGAAGAAAATATGGTGAATAGTGGCATCGTCGTCATGAACATCGGTAATACAAAGGCTCGAATTATTACTGGCTCTCCGAAGTATTAACTAAGAAGAGTAAGAAGTCTTAATTCTCTAAAAGCGCATTATTACACATCATCAGTTTGTAAACCTTATACAGTTCTGAGATAAAGTAAGCGCATGGTTCATCCTAATTATTTTTCCATATAGTCTAGTCTAAATATTATCATATTTTTACTGTACAAACAAACCATTTATAGGAGACAAATTAATTGACATATTCATATCATGTAAAAAGTGACGTGAGCAATAGATAAGCAATTACTTTACAGTCTAAATAGGAGTTTATCGGAATTCCAATGTGTCTTTGTTTTACTGGGAAAATATGCAATCGACCGAGCAAGGCCGGTACTTTTAATGCCATGATGATGTATATTCTCAGCGTGTTTATCGATGACGACTCCAACTGTGAAGTTAGGCGTGAGCCTTAGTAAAGAGTAACTGCCACGAGTGCATTATCGTTGTAAGGTTCATGAGGGCTTAGATAAATGCCATTAAAACTACCATTGCCATTAACTACCTTGCCATTTAACTATTATAATTGCCGACAAACTGGCTTGCAGTTTGGCAGATATGGAAATGTGGAATATGTACACTCATTTGTTGGTTAAATAAATTAAAAAAAAAACAGAAGTGTGTCAAATCAGAGTTGTTGAATATTATTAGTTAGTATTATAATTTTGACGACCTTGTAGCCTAGTTGGTAGCGACAGCGCCTGCGAAGCGAGTTCGATTCCCGGCCGGGGCAGATATTTATGTGACAGATAAATATTTGTACTCGGGTCATGGCTGTTATTGTGATGTGTTGTATGGGTCGTGCCACCCGCGACACAGGTAAAAACTTACTGCGGGGTTTGAGTGTCTAAGAGTTTATTTATTTATTAATAATGATTATGAAATTATGGAAATTCTAAATATCGGGAATGTCGTCACCGTTCATGATGCTATGTACCTATCTTCGGCAAATAGCGATGAAAATTCTTTAAATCTATCTATTATAATATATAAAAGTCTCGTGTCACGGTGTTTGTGATAGCACTCCTCTTAAACGGTTTCAGCAATTTTTGAAGTTATACTTCTTTTGGCGCGATGGTGAAAAATGATGAGAGTGAATTTCTACGATGCGCGCGCACACCGACACCTAAATTCTGCATCGTGAAGTTAGCTCAATTCTGTATTTTTTCTGTATGCAAAAAAGTTTTCACAGTATTTACCTCATTACAAACGATTTTATAATCGATTGAATTGATTCATAATAATCGATTGATGGAATATAATAATATATTTTATGTATTATTTGTTAATTATAATTATAATATTAATTTATTTCTTACATGTTTTCGTATTCCATACATATTAAAACTATGTAATATATTTAGAATTACCATTCAATCGTTACGCTAATTTTATTAAATTACATTTCGAATATTTTGACATCGATTAATTGATTGACAACAAAGATGATGTAATCCCTAATAATGTCATTTTGGTAACCATAGTATTTATAAATAACACCACTGTACTGTCATATTTGTCATCGATCTTTCATGTTTCTACGCGTGGTTTTTTGTATTTTTCTATTAAATATTTTCAGCGTACCTATTTGGAGTCCTATTTACTATTGAAACTCATCGACACGCACACAGTTATTTTAATTTACTGTTGTATTCGATTTCGTACTTGTGTTTTGGTGAATGTGTTTTCGCAGTTTCACTACAATTTCTGGCAAACCAATACTATATGAATATGGAGTACTTAATCGCCTGTTTTGTGACTGACAAAGGTTCAGAATAAGTCCTGAACACTGGATAACGTACCCTATACATCTTTAGAAGATCAGTAGTTTGCTGTGGCCATACTTACAATGAGTATGTTATGGTATCTTGATTGGGCAAGGTACCAACGAAATATAGCGCCTCCTGCACAACTAGACGAAATATTAATATAAATGATAACTAATAAAATCTCTTGAAATATGCAATAGCTTTTATTATACAACCTTTTTATGACATTCGTTTTGGGTAAAAACCATTTAAGTAGTAGATAGTATAATAGACACCCGCCAACTTAGTTTTAACCATTAAACTCGTAGATTATATTGGCAAGTCACGTATTAATTTTGGGATTTTATTATAGAAATGTACACCAAGCCCTATGAAAGATCGTTGCACTTTACTTTGGCGGAACGAAGGCGTAATTAATTGATACATTCTTTTTGTTTGGCGATTATTAATATCAAAATTTTGTTTATACGCGTTTATATTCTTCCTTATAAAAACTACATTATTAATTTATTAAGTTGGTTAACCTTAGCTGTGTGTTGTAATGTTTAGTTTGTACGATTCCCTAACATGAAATATTACATGTTTCTTCTGATGTATATAAATATTATTTACTAGGTTGATCCAAAAGTAACGATAGTAAAAATGATACACGTTCAAATAAAATAATGTATTATTTTACAGTCTCCTAACTAATCAGTTCACATTCTCGGTAGTTATATTAAAATTACAACAAATTGAATTGCTTTAAATTGGGTTGGCATACGAACCCCCCCGGGGATTGCCCGCCTTGTCGTGGCGGGGGGGCTTAGTAACCGTGGACTGGTCACCCACGGTGAAGCCAAGAGGCAACCAGGGCCGGCCTGTTTGGGCTGCCGGCTGGCCCGAGGAGGGCGCTCCCAGCGGACTGAACAAGTCCGCTGTGGACGCGCTGTTCCTGGGACCGTGGAAGATAGGGTGCGCCGTTCTCCCTATCTTCTGCGGCCGTGGAGGGATCGCAGGAGGAGAGGCGTGTTGGTATTACGGTGCGCCACTCTCCCTACCCCCTGCGAGCTGGCGGGGCCGTTCCGCCGAAACGGCATTGGTGGGGCCGCAGAGGAAGAGGCATGTCGGTATTACGGTGCGCCGCTTGCCCTATCCTCTGCGGCCGAGGTGTGGTCGGTGGAGGAACCACAGACCTGATCCTCCACCGGGTACCAGTGATCTGGTACCCATGGCCTCCTAGTAGCAGACTCGGGGGGAGTTTGCTACAGTACTGGTGGAGGCCGAGGAGGAAGGCGCACCTTACCATCTGGTGCGCCCATCGTGGAGGGCCTTCGGGCTTTCGCGATGGAGCCGCTTGTGGGCGGCTGCCGCTGGCGGGGTCGCGGATGTGTGCGGAAGCGTTCCCGTAACCCCGTCACAAGGCGGCGAGGCGGAAGATGGGGGGGTTTTTAGTGGGTATACCGTGGGTCTCATTAGCCTATACGGGAGTCCCACATAACCACTCGGGTACCCCCTGCGCCCGGGTGGTATGCGTAACGCATTTTCCCCCCCGGAAAAAAAAAAAGGGTTGGCATACGAATGATCCAAACGCACGCCTAATGATAAATAATCACTATCGGACGAACATGAATCATCAAAACTGCTCTCAGATTCCGTATCACACTCGTCTTTCAATTCTATAATAAATTTATCAATTTCCGCGTCTAAGCTTCCCATTTTACAAAACTTATCCTCAATATGTCGCACATGTTTTATACGCAGTCGGGTTTTTTGTATTTTTTAATTTTTTTGTGTGTAATAGACCTATCATTGATTCAGTTGGAAAAAATATTAGAACACGATTTCGTGAGCCATGACCACGTTTTATGCTATAATATGTACCTACGTTTGCCCAAAATTCTTCTGTATTTTCATTGAGCGACTCAGTTTCTTTTGTTTTTTGTATTTATAACACTATTTTCTATTTTAATTTTCAATATTATATTACATTGGTAGTAAATGCAAAAAATCGGGAGAAACGGTCGCTAAAACGGGATATCGGGAGACGATAACCAAAATCAGTAGATCTCCCGATAAATCGGGAACTTTTACAACACTCGTCACTTGACAGCAAGTAATGCTAATCTAATGGGAAGGTAATGACAGCTTATGCCATTTCAGCTTGTCAGAGGTAAAATAACTGTGAACGGACTGTAGTAGTAAATAGTAATCGATACTTGTCTTTGGGACTAGGAGCACATTCTTTTTCTCTCCTTAATCTGTATTAAAGTTTAATGCCTGTCGGAAAATAAATTATTCTTCAACTGAACTGAATAAAATCTTTCATTCCCTCCCCCCCCACAAAAACTGGTTTTACAGCATGGTATCGTAATAGTTCTCGTAATAGAACATAGATGGTGTTTTTACAATTGTAAAAACAGAAAAAAAAAAGATTTACAATTGATTTGTTTTATAAGTTAATTATCACTTGCTTCGGTGAAGGAAAACATCGTGAGGAAACCTGCACACCTGAGAGTTCTCCATAATGTTCTCAAAGGTGTGTGAAGTCTACCAATCCGCACTTGGCCCGCGTGGTAGACTATGGCCTGTACCCCTCACATTGTGAGAGGAGACCCCGAGCCCAGCAGTGGGACAATTATGGGTTGTTGCTTTGCTTTTGCTTTGCTTTGCTTTGCTTATGTTCTATTACAAGAACTATTACGATACGTAGCAAAGTAATATTAGAATATACTACAAAATTAATCACAGATGGCGCTTAACACATATAGTTTGGCTATAGAGATTCGTAAATTAAATTATTTCAAAATATTATTTCATTTTTATTTTTAGTATTGCTGTTTTTGAATATTGTATTTTGAACAATGTTTTTTTAATATTGTTTTTTGATTTTTTTTTCATGTCAAAGAAGTATAACTTCTCACGCGCGTACAAAAGTACACGCACCCTTTTTTATGATTTTTTTTATGTGTTGTGGACTATAGACTTTGACTGTAATAAAACTTTCGTCACCATTAATATTATAAAATAGATAGCTGTTCATGTTGTGAGAATTTCAGTCATTTTATAATTATAGGTAACGTGTAGATTACGTAGTGGATGTGAAGTAACCTTGTACATATTTTTTTTTAAATAAAGAGTAGTTATTATTAACTATTACAATTTCCTTTTCGAAGAAAATAGCTCTAAACCTATCGGGCTGAAGGCTTAAGACAACTTGAAGCAGTCGTGATTCCTTCTAAACGCAACCAAAAGGTTCTCTCCCACTACAACACGACGATCACAATAGATCAATTCGCAGTACCTATGTGCAAAATATCCGCGTGTTATTAGAAGCGGGGTAGGGGCCGTAGGGCCCGATGTTTAGTCTGGCGCAGACAGGAAGCTGCTGGAATAGGATATTTGTGTTTGTAACGGAGCTGCGGCATTGTCTGGCGCCGGTGCCGCCCGCCAGGTCGTCAGGCTGTGACGCTTCACTCACGTCTCATGACGCTCTGTTGTTGATAGCATACGCTAGTTTTGATAAACTAGTACTATGAACTCTATTATGAACTCTTAATTCCAGACATGTTCCAGTGTAAACGTCAAATTCGTATTACCAAAGTGGTCACGTGACACTTTTTAGCCAATCATACGTCGTCCAAAGCCCGATAAATGAATTGTCTGGAACATGAATGGTTTTATAAAAGTTCATCGTAGACCCGCAGTACTTAGTTATTCGCTTGCAACTCTGTTGAGTTCTTAGGATCCAGTAAGGGTTAAGGGGAAGAAAGCGTTCTTCTTGTTCAGATATCGGTGTCCTGCAATATTGTTCACTTTGAGATACATTTAGTTCCAGTATCAGTTTTTCAAGTATTCCATCTCAATCTCCAACAGTTGTTTAAATGTATCTAACATATTATATGCCGAAATTCAACTTTCAGCATCAAGCGGTAAACTTGGTTTTGATGGACTTTATGTGACGGATTAACGTGAAGGAAAGTAAACAGTTTCTTAATAAACATACGTAGTATGACAGCAATGTATTCACATTTCGCACGCGGCACTGCACTAGTATCTGTTAGCACATATTCATTTTCCATAGCTATCCAGACTGAAAGAGGATCTAGCTGATGTAAAGCGTAGTTTATATATAAATTTTACAAGTTTTTTATGTGGACCAGATCGCGGAGTGTAAACAATTGGGTCAACGTATTGTGAGCTTGGGATTCCGCGAATCACACGCAAACGAGATGAACGCGCGGACATAGAGCATATACCAAGGTTGCTTCAGCTGAAATATATGGATGTGGCGAAAACATTCTAATTCGCAACTGCAACAAGCTCATTATTATGATCTTGGCTTTAACGAAGAATTAGCTGGACTAGATTGGAAGTGCCATAGATGATGCTACAAGTTCATTAGCGTATACTTATAGAGATTGATGGAGTAACTTTTTCTTTAGAATCTTTCTTTTTAAGATCTTTCGTCTGTTTTGGCCAACCCCCAGATGTATGCAGATGTTCCCAGAGCTATTCACATTACGAGTAGTACTTACACACAAAAGTATTAGATATCGAGAGCATTAAACAGTAAAATCTTGAAAAAAATTCAACAATAACTTTGATCATTTTCATATATAGATACGAGACAACTCGTATCTTTATATGTTATAGATTAGAATGTACCTACAGCAAAATATTCAAAGTCGCACTTAACAAGCTAAGATGTTGCAGTATTAGACATAATACGGATAATGTTGGGAAAGTATCAATTGAAAGTAAAGTTGGGAAAGTATCCTTTTTTACCATCACCAAATTGGTGATGCCACTCTTTAATTATTATTATTGATTCATGGGCGACTTACATTATCTGCTCAATTGTCGGCAATTAACATAAACCCCGCCTAAAGTAACACGTAAGTTTATAGGTTTTATTACTGGAAAGTATCCGAGTTTTCTACGATAATGAATCGATTCTCTATAACCACTCCAGTCGGGTATTTACTGTGGCGAGAACTTTGGCGCCAGCCGCTGTGTTGAGTATACAAATCCCAGAATATCGTTTTTCGCTAAGTACGTACGGATATAGTTGTTTTAAATCATCTATTGTACACGTGTTTAAACTATGGATTGAGATGTAGGTCTATTTATATCTATTCTGTGTTAAATGGCTCGCTTTATCCAATCGGTTTATCGTAGCCTCTTCAAACTCTGTTCTAAAGTATACTTCACCACGCTAATCTATTGTGCATTGATGGACGTCCAGAGGCATCTGTGATCTGACGTATCGTCTAAACGGTTGCTATCTAACGAAGTAATCTGGGGTTGTGCTCCCTTAGCGCTAGGTTGTCACATATGTTTCACAATGATTTGACAACTCTAAACCCGGCCAGTGACCGTGTCAAACAAGTAAATGGTCCTGAAATCGATTCCCGGTCAGGACAGATGAACAGGCTTTAGGATTAATTCCTTCCCCCTGCTCCCTTCCACACACCACTCGCCATCATTTCGACGCCTGTCAGAGCTGTCAGAACTCAAAGACAGCGAGTGACATAATTATATCAAACGTCAAATGCCGCCAAGCAGTTCGAACTCAACCGTTGCGCCGGCCGGCTAGAAATTTCACCCGCGCGGGAAAGTCAAGAAAACCCTAATCCAAGGAAGAAAATCTTAACGCAGTGTATCGTGTGGTGTTTCCCTGCTATCCTGTAAGTGTGAGTACCTTTCCAATTGTAAATCTAACATCCTTAAGCCTGGGCCGTGAATCTACGATTACTTGCCGGGCACATATCTTAACAACAGACATGTTACATTTGTGTGACAAATAAATGTTTGTTGACGGATCGTGGGTATCTGTGACGTGTCATTTGTATTACCCTGTGGTATGACCCATGCCATTCAATAATAATGCGAGGGTGTGAGTGTGTGGGTGTATCAACCCCCGACGAAAGAACTCCTCTTGGTGTTCTAAGTTTGACGTATCTGAGTATCTGTGTGTCTGTGAATCTGTATGTCTGTCTGTGGCATCGTAGCTCCCAAACGGATGAACCAATTTTGATCTAGCTTTTTGTATGAAAATTGACTTAATTGAGTGTTTTCTACTATGTTTAGTGTAATTAAAACTGTGGGGGGATTTTTTAAATGTTAATTTAATATTATTCGTTATGTAATATGTTACAGTAACCTTAAGTAACTATGGGAATTTTAAGCCAGTTTTATTTTATCAGAGACATAGTACTGTAAATATCTCTCAAACAACATTTTCTGTGGAGTCTATTTCTTATTGCAGGCAGTACATCACGCCGGTAAGGCAACTGCTCAACGCAGGCTACAGCCTTATAAATATGTTACTAGATTTATAACACAAATTATTGCTTCAAGTGACTGTGTGACTGCGAAATCTGTGATACACTTTGATCAAGGCGATACTTGTACTATGCCATCAAACTCTGAATGGGAAAATCAATGACCTCGAACTTAAAACTCTAGCTTAAAAAGTACGTTCAATTAAATTAAAAAGTAAAGTAAAAATAAAAATAAAATATTTATGTAAAATGCAAAAATGAAAGTTAGGTAACTATTTATAATTTTTTAAACCTTACTTTTACAGGTAAACAGGAATTACCCTTACACCCATGGGTGGATTGTATCACTTATTGGTTTCATCTATTTGTGCCGCTAGAGGCCTCCAACTTAGCTTATCGATTTCAATTTCATAACATCGACCAGGATCGATGGCTTTACGTACCAGCCAATGCACGAAAGTGCTCTAGAAAGCCACTAACAAAATTTTGGTATTGGTATTTAAATATTGGTGTTTATTTACATTATAACGTCTAAGTAAATACTCCAGTTTCAAAGCCCACTTCGCAGTTGACGCGCTAAGAACCTATATGGCTATCGACAATCAGATGCACTTTGGTAGTCAATAAGTGTTACAGATTTATTGCGTCAATGTCGGTGCTGCTCTGTATTGGGTAGACTAGTGTGTGAACATTGGAACGCTAAATTATAGTTCTGTTCATGATTGAAAAGCTGATTGTCTAGGCTCGTGACGACTGCAAGTGATCAATTAAACATCAGGTGCTGTATGGGTGATTAATGATGATGTACGTAATTTCTAGTGATTAGAGATAAACATGATTAGTGATTAGATATAAACATGATACATGGAAGAAAGATGTTCGTTCAATTTTCCTTCTCTTTTGTTTCTTGGCCAGCGATGCATCAGGCTACTGTTGCTGATATCAATGGGCGAAGGTGCGTGAATGTTTACCCTACAAACATTTTTTTCTAGAAGAGACCATGATCTACTGGGTTAGCGTATCATCATGTAATTTATCTTAAGTACCCATATTCAGCATTCTCATTAGATTTACGTCTAAGATGACACATAGGTTTAGTGCTTATAAAAGAGGGGTCACGTAACACGTTAAATAAACGTCGAGAGCAAATCATCGGTATTGTTGTATGAGGTGGTGAATTGACAACGCCAAGGCTGCGTAATGCGGGGTTATTTTGTATGATGTATTGCGAAGTCAGGTGCTCCTGGAGGTCGTTTGAGAAACGATAAGCCTTGTTAAACGTGGAATAGATTACTACGATTGGTTTTACATAAAGTGATATAGACAGCTTATTGTGTTTTATTTATGGGAAACTTTATTTCGTCCATCCATCCATCCATCCATCGTCCATTTAATCTATGGACGAAATCAATTTAATTTTATGATATTGATATCGCGAAAAAATTGTATAAATTTGCAACAATAGGTAGGTACCTGAAATAACTAGTAACTACCGTCACAACACAACAGCCCAATTTTCTTCTTAAAGTATTTAAGGCGATCATTTATTTTTAGAGGAAAACTGGAGGATACTTTATCTGGAGGACACCATGCTTGCGTTTTCCGAGATAATAAATATCCCTATGTTATTTCACATCATGGTATATCTGTATACTAAATAACATGAAAATCTACATCTACATCAACAAACATCCATACAACATCACAAATTCACATCTATACATCTATACAAATATATAAAATTGGAGTGTCTGTTAGTAATATTAAAATAACCACGTTTTACTAAGTAAATTTGGATGTAGGTATACACGGTACATATACCAAAACAATATTTTTTTACAATTTTTGTCTGTCTGTCTGTTTGTTTCGGCTAATCTCTGGAATGACGGGATTTTCACTGGCAGATAGCTGATGTAACAAGGCGTAACTTAGGCTACTTTTATTTTAGAAAAAAAATAGTTTTAGAAAAAAATGCGATACGAAGTTTGCTGGGTCATCTAGTTTATAATATTATTAGTAGGATATACACTGTATCTATACGAAAATTTAAAGAGCCTGCAGGATTTAAACTTAGACCCTGTTGAAAACACGCCCAAAACTATCATTGCTTGTTACTATGATGAATTCGATTTGTATGCCACTAAAAATATACACAGAAATATATACTATACTGTGCGAGGGATCTATTATTACATGTACCCACTCACTGGCTAAATAGCGACTGATTCATGAGTAATGGAGCTATTGTTACCGCACTGTCAAAGTGCATTCAGCAGACGGTCAACTCACCAACATTTCGACGCTTGAAAGGAAAAATTGACTAAGCGACATTGAGCTATCTTTACAGGAGAGCAGTTTAAAGTTGAATTTTTAGAAAAGTTGTTGTATATGCCACAATATAGATGCTAAAATAAGGATTCCAAAACAGTAAGAATAACGTCGGTAGGAGGATTACAAAAAATATATGATTTTTTTCTAAAAATTCTAACTTTTAACTGCTCTCCTGTACCTAAAGCTCAATGTCGTTTAGTCAGTTTTTCCTTTCAAGCGTCGATTTTTTCTATTCGGTGCTAGGAGCTCCTGTATTGTATACTAGCGTCCTACGCGCTACCGTGGTTTTCGGGAAAATAGGTACCTCATTTCTTGTTCCAGATAATGTCTAACGTAACGTTACTTATATGGTGACTTGCACTAATTTAGTAAAAGTCTAGTAACCCCTGTATATTATTAAAGATTATGATCGTGCATTTTGTCCTGTCATTAAACAATAAGTATTTGTAAATCGACAACAAAAAATTCGATCGAAATAAAATAGTACTATTAACTTGTATTATTCCATGTAAGAGCAGATTCTAATAATTCAGATAAACCAAAGCCAAGGTTCAGGTCCAAACCCCGTTTTTGCAACGTCTTGCACTAAACTCAATAACAATCGTTGTTACCTCACTATTAGTTCCACTTTGAAATACAAATATAATTATTGTTACAGCTCCTCACTATTTGATAAACGAGTGCAAAAAGTGATGCGCCACGCTCCGGTGAATCGACTATCGATTTCGTTCTCATAGTGGTAGCGAATTGAAAAACTAACTAGAAAAAATATGAACTGTCTATGAACTTCTCGAAAAAAATTCTTGGTTAGTATCCACAATGTACGGATTTAAATTATAAGAATCGAGTAAAACAATTACTTGCTTATAAACTAAGCATTTATTACCTACCTATTACATGAAACGCTTGCGATTAATAGATTTTATATCGATTTTCCAATATGAACAATAATTGGCATTTACAAGATTTATGTGTCTGCACCAAAATATATTTATGCTGCAGTAATTGCGAGGACTTTTAATCCTTAAAGTCACTAGGTTATATCTTATGCCACTTGTTATGACATACAGGTTCCTTGGCATGTAGAGAAATCAGCTTCATCACGCTGCTTCTGTGTGAGTTTATGAAAAGTTGCGTAACATAATATCTAAGTCTCTATTGGAGAACTCATCCATCCCATCAGCTATCGCCAAGTAATATGATTGCGATTTCAATAGTTAAATATGTGAGTTATGTTGGTTAGATAAGTTCTATGTTGGTTCTTCTCTTGTCTAATCTTATCATAATGTTTTGATTGAACCATTTTATTAAAAAACGAATAGGCTTTTACTAAAATAAAGCTCATTAACCTTACAACACAAAATACCTTTGTTCTTAATAAAATCATAATAAATTTTATAAATAACAAATGAGCAAATCCATCAAACAACTGCATCGATGAGATATATACCGTTAGTGGCGTCCGTCTGTCTGTCTATTGCTGTTTGTCGCATCAGATGTTGGAACCATAATTACACAAAAAATATAACAACCTAATCGACCCGATAAACGTTGTCAGACTGAGAGACTGTTAGTTGTTGACAGAATTTATAACTTTAATTTTTCTTAGCGTAACTTTAGCCCATCACGAACATTTTAAAATCAACAAACCAAGTCTCTGAGGTAAGATTTACCGAGTGTATGGTATGATGATAAAAGTTTGAAATGAACAATAATCACAGACCATTTCCGACTTTTATCATTAAAGTTGGTAAATCTTAGGTTTTACTGGTAAATCTTAAGATTTACCGTAGTTCGGGTTTTTACACTAACATATAGAATATATAAATCATCTCCCTTCAATCACTTACTTGGGCATATCCATCCATTGAATAACCATAATACAGATCCGTTTATAAAACAGCATTAGCATGCAAGATTACGCGATTGCCTAGCGCCATAGTGACGATACGAGTAAGGGCTTCCGGTAAAAATATACTCCTATTTATACGGTTTAGTTTTAATCGTGGCTTACCCTTTGACTGATGGGGCTTAACCTGGATAAACAAACTGACAGTTGTGCTTTGTGGACTAATTTGAATGGGCTTCACGATTTTGATTTAATTAGCTGTATCGTTAAGCTACTTTTGGGTGTGCGATTATTTGTATTTTAAATTATTAATAGAAATATATGACTAAATATTTTTTGCAGCATAAAATAGATAATAATAATACATTACGTGGCAAAAAACACTTTTGAGTAAAGTGAAATAGTATTATTAAAGTAAAGTAATGAAATTAACTTTTATCTTCGTGGCCTCACTATGCTTTTCTTAACCGGACAATAAAATACAGGTACGTATGTAAAAAGCAATTGGTGGTACTTTCATTCGAACTCTCATCCGCTTCAACCAGGAAAACGAGTTTCAAAGATTCTATTATCAGTTCTATTATCAGTAGGTAGTGAAAAAAATACATTTTTCGATTACACTTGCGCCCAATGCAACTACATTCCCAAAAGTACAAACACCGCATACATTGTATTTACAGAACCATACTATTACAATTACTTATTTCTTGTTAAATTCTGTTAAATACATTTCGAAACGAAACATCTGTCTGTCACCTGCTTCAGCCACCGAGTTTTCGATCTACCGATAACTTTATGTGGCGATTAATAAGTTATTAATAATAACTTAGAAAATTGTCGATACTTAGTACACGGTATTTTATCAGCTGTCGCACTACACTCGAGTAAGCTATAAGTAGCTTGTTTAGCTTAATATGTTTAATTTCCCTAGATGCCCGCAGACATCTGTAACGTGTAAGATTTAACAAAACTGCAAAATATTTATTTTATTCTGTTTCAATATAAGTTCTACTTAACATTGGTAAAAGATGTGCAATGTCAAAGTACAAATAGGGTTTTTTATTCTACTATCTATTAGTATGCCTACATTTGATCACTATACAATATTAAACCGTGAAAATTACAATACCTGTTAAACAAGAGAATCCAGATTCTATATCAAGCACCATTTATGCGACTGATATTTTTCTCGGGTCTTTAAGTGATGTATAATACATAAATATACTATTTCAGATTTATTTCGCAGTTCTTTAATCGGTTTCCATAGAACGTGACCCTAACCTGTCGCCGATCAGATGTTACGTATGCTAATTAGGAACGCGCGGTAAATGTCTATCAAGAGGTTTATGAAGGTTGTGGCAAAGGTGTTGGTAGCCTAATTTGTATGGATTTATTTATGTGTGTGACTTGGTTTCTGAGCACAATTACGGCGTTAGTATTGCAGTAAAGGTTGTGCTACATCAATATTTATTACTGAAGTAAAGAACATACCTAGGTCATCTCAATATAAATAAGCTTTAAATTAAAAGAAACTGGGTATCATTGATTGAACAGAGATTATGAAAAAAATATGCGAGAGTCATTGTAAGTATAGTCTCGTTTTGGGATAATAATTATATTCGCAGTACACACTGACTCTTGTGGGACAAAACGCTCTATAGTTTGCTGTTCGTCTAGGTACCCGAAAAGGCAACACAAAAGAGGTTATCGAAACACAAAACTTCCATCACGTTCCTATATCACTGTTCCAGGCATACACAAATGCAGCGTATCCCAGAAAAAGCCCAAATAACTTTGTCTCTATCAATCGTACATAAATTTTTTTTGACATTCCTAATGTAAAATACATCCAAGTTTAACGTAAAATTGTTACGTAAATGTAAGAACCAAAACAAGACCACGACACCACGTTGTGTTGTACACCAATGCCGCGAAAACCAACAACAACTTGCATTGTGGTGTTGGATGCTTTCCAACTAAATTTTCCTGTTGCAATTCGCTGTTATGAAATTAGATGTAACACGTTGTATGAGTCATACGGTAACAGCGAATAAGATATCCGTGTAGTGCACCCATTACTCCAATCGTAACAAGTTCAGAGGCCTTAGTGCGAGTTTTACATGACATAACGGGCTCGCAACGTAAATGCGAGTTGGCTACAATTTGTATGGGACCAAAGCTTTTCTTTTCACTGCCACTAGATGGCTCTGCTTCGGTCCCAACAAAATGTCAACTCGCATTTACGTTGCGAGCTCGTTATGTCACGTAAAACTTGCACTAAGCACACAGGTGATTCTTGTATCGCATATGAGATTGACCGTAAAGCTATGTTTGTACATTACCGTTAAGGTACATTCGTAATGGCGTAAACCCATGAAGGCCTACACAGCAGGGGTTCTCTCATAGCTGAAGGCCTAGAGCATACTCCACCACGCTGCAGTGTAGATAAATGGAGAACTGGTCTAATCAGACGAACGAAACCAGAATAAAGTATTCACTTTATATGATGCACATGCAATGTGGAAATATGCTCCTATAAATTGAAGTATGTTCAATGCCCCTATATCGATAATTCAGGGTTGTGTCGGGATGTTCTAAACTAAAAGGTCAGAGGATAGTCTAACTCAATTGTATTCGGATTAACGCTCATATAATAAGTCCGCTCTAAATTGTTATGAGAAGATTTAACGATGGATCTGACAGCTTCTTAATTCAATTGGTAGATACTTTAATATTACGATTATTTAATCTTATATAGGTAGTTCCACCTGGAACTACTTATTCGACTTTCAACAACTTGGGCGTAGTTAGTCAACTAATATTACTCGTCATGGTTGTTGAAAAAAAATTTAATCGTGGAAATTTAGCTTAAGCTGGATTTACATTCTTACTTTGAACACACGTTAAAAGTGTTTTAAAACTCAATGAATTATTAAAGTTATAAATACAGGACTAAATATCCAAACGGGAATTATGTCATTTTTATAGAACTATTTTAGTAATGAAAAAAAATTTTGTTTGAAAGAAGCATTCAAAGAAATAAATTGCGTACCATAATAATATTATGTATTTGGTCCTATAAAATTTTGTTGCGTATACACGAAAAATGCATAACTTTCTTCTTTAACGTCTTCAGCTTATTTACAATGTATCATCAATACAAAATATTAAAACGTTTGTAAAAATTAGGTATTCTTTAAAAAATATGAAGTAATAAAGACAAGGAAAGGTTTTAATAATATGGCCTTCAACAACAAAAAAATTGAATTCATCCAAATTTCGTTTCATAGTTTTTATTGGGTATCCTTCATATCCATTTGATTCACACTTCTAAATTATAATCTCATCCGACACATACGTAAACCCAAAATGCACGTCCGTCATCGATCGAACCACTCGAGTTGTTGGAGAGTGTGCGCATAGCATTACTCACTTAGGACCAGACAAGTGGTTTAAATAACACATTATTATGATATTGTGTAACACATTTACAATGTAGGTAACACGCTAATACACCACATGAAAAGTTTGTATGTTTCAGCGCGGTTATTTCATGAATTAGGTACCATTTCATTTTAGTGTATTATGTGTATGTAGTTTTTTTATGTACCGAGTCAATTTTCAAGTTTACGCTTTGCTTTCTTTCGTCATTTTTTCAAAATTAAAGCTTCAAGCTCTTAAATAATTACTTTACCTACCTTAAGTACCTAATTTAAATTAGGTATAAATCCTCAAATATTACCTACAAATTTAGGTAAACTTCATCGTTCAAAATGCATTAATTACCTGCCATTTTATTTAGCCTATAATAATAATACTGCAGCTGTTGGTAGATTACTCAGATAGTCCATGGCACTTGAAAATATTTTGATTTTGAAAAAGTATAGTTTAAATAAATACTCAGATAAATTTTTAAATATCACATAAATATGTAAACTGAAGCACTCGAAATATAAAATGGATCGAATGTTGACAAAATTCAGGTGGCTTGAAGTCTTATTACCACAATGACATCCAAGAGATGAAATGAAATAATCAAAACTCGACTCGAATCGCTACTCGGGAAATCAAACTTCACATCACGACGATAAATATTTCATACCTCTTACCATCAAAGATTAGTCATAAATCAGAATTCGGTATCAATGCCTACGAGCTTCAATAAACATCTTATTTAAAATGATTGATTACCAATAAAATCGTAATGATCGATCATTCTATCTTTAAACACCCCATTTGAATCAAAACAGACAACGATAAATATATCCATCGAAATAATTCATTGCGCTGTTAAATATAACTGCAAGTTATTAGTGGGGTATAATGCTTACGTTTATTACACTTTTCAATACATAATGTATCTAAAAATGGATTGTTCTCTTTTTAAATTAATGGACTAACCGTAATAATTCAGCCAAGTTATGTCATTGAATTGCTATTCTGCTGCAGAATACAACAAAAATAAAAATATTTTGTTTGTCCTTCCATGTTTGAACAGCTGGACTCTAATGTACAATAGTACAATTTGGCATAGTACTCGATGTTTTTGTAAAATTGATATATGTATATTTCATGTTAATTATAAGTGCATACAAATTATACCCATTATTACCTTAGTTAACGTCTGAAATATCACTGAAGAAACAACTAAAAAAATAATACCTAAGTAAGGAAAAATACCGGGGTTTGAATGATAAAGTTTCTTAATGAAGTACCTATGTACTTATGTGAGCGCTACACAAAAATACTTCGATGGAACCAATTTCACAGCGTTTTCCTTCCTGGATCCCAATCTGTTTGACTAACGTCCGCAAATTAACAACGTCATCAAAACCATTACAATGGGGGTCGCATCAATTTACACTGCTCGGGGAAAATAAACACTATATATCGGTCGTCTCGTAGTTAACGATCGTCTTTAATCAGTCTCACAGAGACCGTTTTATGATGGGTATTAATGTGCCGCGGGTCGGTGAACTTTGATGAAAATTCAAAATAATACAACTCTATTCTTTGAAAGGTTCGGATACATCGCGGGAAAACGCTGCATAACTTCTTAGTGTCAAGGGGGTTTGTGACTTTCTATTGTCATATTCTAGAACGAAAAGGATTACCTAACCGTATTACTTGACCCACTTAAAACGTAGTAGTTGTAGTCATAAAACTACAACATAATAGTGCTTTCTTTTCTCAAACAAAAAAGGTTGCTTTTATGAATATTTATGTATACTTTCATGCCAGTGTTCTGGATATATACTTTTATTTATTTATTTCATTTACATTTCCATATAAACATTACAGATAAAAATCTAATGCGTTTATACAGAAGCAATGGATTGAATGTATCTACTGGCCGCTCTGCGAAACACAGCAGGCGTGGATTGGATATACGTACTATCCGTAATTTTTCTCATGCATTGAAAGTTTATACTTAAATTACGGGTACTTACAATACAGCTTAGAATAGTACTTGCAGATACATCGCAAATAGATCTACATATATACCTAGATTGATTTAGATCAAAATTATATTTGATATGTAAAAGCTTTGGCGAACTTGAATATACATTAGAAACTTAAGCCTGTTTCAGATATCCATTACATAGCTGACATAGCTCTTTTATATACTAGACGACACTAAAGTCTCATCATGGAACGTCTTCCAGACAACCTTGTAGCAGCTATAAAGCTCGGATGCACTGTTATTACCATTTGGAGGCTGTCTGTAACATTACACTCCGTCATCCGGAACTAGGCTTGATAAGAACTGCAAACATAATAACCGGTACAAATTCGCTGATATCGCATTCCATAGACTTACACTACAGGACCTTATTAACAAGTGCAAAGTGCAACTAATCTGCAAATAAGCCAGTTTTGCAATGAACTTTAATTATAATTAAAGTTCAATTTCATGACGCGTATCTATATGTTAGTGTCACGCAACATTTGGAGTTGTCTTCTACTTATAAAAACCTTTTTGGTAAATTTTCATGATTGATGATAGGTGAGCACTGTTATATTATTAACGCTATGTCGAGCTGATCTTATATATAAGGACTTTGTCGCAAACACCGTCTTTTACAAACTTCATAAAATACAATAAAATTAAAATGATTACCTTATACATTGGAATAAAACACTATTCTAATCCACCAACAGTTCAAACTTAACTTTCTGTATTATCGGTTTCAAAAATCATTTAAAGTATATCCCGGTTTGCTGTGACTCTTCGGTGGTATTATCCTGGCTTTGGATTTAAGCGAATGGGTTGTATATCTCTCTTAGGCGTCCGGGACTTGGCCTAGTGCCTCCTGTTTACTGGCTACAGATAACAATTACTTAACAAGCGACACCGACCGCATAATGTACTCCCAAAAACTAGGAACTAATTTAAATCGTGATAAAAATACTAATACTAACGTGTTTGTATTGTATTGTAGGGTGACAATATTTTTGGAACGAAGTTCCTTATTATTGGTAAGTGATGGTAAGCGTACCTCTTACCCATTAGTAAAACCAAAGGTATTACCGATGCGTTCCTGAACAAGAAAGAGCGAGAAATAAATGAAGAACTGGCTGACCCCAGCCGGAACACTTAAGGCCATACCTCGGGAATTTAGTTGATTCTCATCTCCATATATCTCGAAAAGTTTATCTACAGTATGAAATCAATCAATCCATCGCATATCTCAATTAAATAAATCTTTGTAATACATTGTTAAAACAAACTACAGTAACATCAATCGATCCAATATGTGTCTTTCGGTCGTTTCGCGTATTTTTCGGTAATTTAAAACTAGAATACGCCATTAACGAGCCGACTTGGCATCGGCGTTTCGCCCTTGACCTACCTTCTGTATTGGCACCTCCTCTATGAAAATGAACTTTACGAAACTATGAAAATATTTGAAAGCGCCGCCATTCGGAATAAGAATAGAAGATATTGCTTTGGAGTGCACCCGGCTGTGTTAATACCGGGGCCCACCTAAGTAAGCTATTTTTTGCGGTAGCGGTATTTTTGCATGTGTAAATGGTGTGGAAGTGTATATTTCCATTTTTTAATACGCGAAAATCGTTAAAAATCTTACTACATTAGATCCAGACAGTATAATTAATTAGCTTGTTAACACTTTTTGCCCTTACTTTTTGTAAAATTTATCTATTAACAAAGGTTTACGAAACTTATGGGCACTCCATTAACTTTCTAAAAATAACTTATTTATAAAAAATTGCATAACAACACTCGCAATAATTTCTTTGCCAGTTCAGACGTAAAAAAAAACAAAAATTGTATTAACATAAAAAAAGATTTTATGTGTGTTACGTTGAGTGTGGGAACAGAATGGAACAATGGTGGACAAAAACCTCTTGCACCGGTTGTTAACACTAATTAATTCACTTAGCTCGCCAAGCAGCCGACACAGTGTTGCACGGCCGTGATTGTACTTAGGGATATGTAAAATCATTCTTAAGAGAAAACTTAATATTTTTATGATGATACGGGTATTCACGATGTTTATTTTGTACGCAAATATTTCGACCCAGTTGCATGGAACGTGGTCACGGCTCAGTTTAACACATTTGCTGCGGCACGGCAAAATAGTTGCCAATAGCCAATAGTTGCCAGCGAATGTGTTAAACTCAGTTTCTTTCTAACTATTCCACTTGACACCCCTAGGGATTCACAGATTCATAGTTACAATATAACTATGATGTACATAATATTATTATGTATTGTATGTTATATATATATTATTATGTGCATCATTAAATCGCTACCGCTTCATCTCGTTACAAATGCTCCCCTTATCGGCGGAGTTATGGTCGCCGTGAGGTATCAAGTGTAGGGAGATTATCAACACAACTCATTGTTTTATTACTTATTTAATTTGGCTGGCCATACTTTTATTTGCTCTGTGCATCGTATGGGAGAAATCCATCCATCCATCCATCCATCAGCCTTTGGAGGTCCACTGCTGGACATAGGCCTCCCCTAATTCCCCGTGAAATGTATGGGAGACGTGTATGGGAGAAAGACCGCGGAGTAAATACGAGTAATTAAATTATTAGATACTAGGGATCCGCTTATTAAAATTCGACCGGAATTTTTTTTCTAAGGGTTACTTCACATTGACACTATTGAATGTTTTTAAAATGTTGGTAAATCGAATTTGTACATAAAATTTTTAATATAGTTTTTTGCGCTTCCTTAAAAAAACTAACTTAACAAAATCTTACACTCCCACGTACGTGTATTGTTATTTAAAGGGCCTACAAACGTTTCCTTTTCATGTACAATTTACTACATGAAATTGAGTCTCACTCACCACTGATAACACTCACTCTTCACAAATGAGCAGACCTAAACCTTGCTCCAGAGACTACCGCTGGTACTCCAGATAATCAACCGTTCCATCTTCTTCCATTCATTCATTCTCTCCACTATTGATATTGATAAATAAATATTGTAGACACAAACGATTGAATACGGTTATAAGTGGCATCAATTACACCATTAGAATATATTCGAAATTTGAATTAAAAGATCTATTAATAAATTTAAATAAATTAAAGATTGATGTAACTAAATGAAAATAGAAGATCATAATCATAAAAAAACTTGTATGTAGTACGTGCCAACTTAAATGCCTATAGTAACTTAGATGGCAGATGTTACGGTGGTACCACAACTGTCCCAAGAAAATCATTAAAATGGTCTTAAACCTACAAAATCGTATATTATTGGCATTACATTAAATGTAAACATTTAAATAGTTTCCTTAGGAGTTTTATAAAACTTTTCTATTTATAATCCCGTCAATTACGTTATCTTAGTGACGTGCCCGTAAACTGAATGTTCCGAAGTATTAACGAAGCCGCGATCGGTGGGTTAGCGAAGCGATAATCATTTATCAGCAGTACGTAAGTGGCTCGTAGTGCATGAGGAAAGAAACCGCGCAGAGACAACCTTAGTACAAATGCACTCTTACGCGGGGACGATCTTTTCCTTTTCAAGTTCACTTACGACGCGTTACGGTTTTTTAATTTATGTCTCATTGTTTTATAACTATGTATTATGTGTTCTGTGCCACTACTTCTAGTTACAGATTGTGATTTACGTTTTTTCTGTTCCGACAATCGATAATCTCGATACTTTAACTCATTGTTATTTTTCTATTTAAAATTGGTAGTGTGTGTAGAAATAAAATAATAAGTGGATCTCGCTTAATCATTGGTCAATCAATGAGATGAGTCAATCTAGCAATAATTTGCTAGACATAATTTTATTGTCTGAAAGATATTTCTGCTTGAGTATGAGAGCGAGATGAGTCTGTACTGTACCACCATTTCAAATCATTTTTCGTCGCGTCACATCCTGCCATGTTATAAAACGATACTTACGTGCTACCCCTGTTTATTTTTTTATTTATGAATTAAAATAAAATCATATTCTTTCTCTTCTCTACTGTGTACTATTCAATCCATATTATCCTCCTTACCTTAAAACACGTTTCCAGTTCCTCTACCTCACCCATGACCGAACTCTTCGCTCCTCAAGAATTCTGCGCCTTGCTATTCCTGCTCATTCGTCTTCCTTCTACCAACATTCCTTCACAGCCACAGCTGTTCGCCTTTGGAACGCCCTTCCTAATTGTATTCGTAACGCAAGTACCTTAAATTCTTTTAAAAACCAGGTAAACCATTATCTCTCTAACTAATCAGTTTCTCTCCTTAATCCCTTCTCTCTTCTTCTTAATCTTGTTATCCATATTTATGGTAGTAATATTTTAATTAATATTTGTAATTTCCTCCTTATTATTCGTGCACCTTACCTCATTTAATCTTACTCTAATCTGCTCTCCGCATCTTAAGGTTGTCTGGAAGAGATCGCTGTGTAGCGATAAGACCGCCTTTTGTACCTCATATGTCTGCTTTGCTTGTTTACTTGTTGTTGTATTATTTTATTTGGTGTACAATAAAGAGTTAAATAAATAAATAAATAAATAATAGTGCGCAAAGGATTATTTTCTTGAAGTGCATACATTTGAGGCCACGCCATGCCGTCACGTCAATATAGCAGCGACTTAATGCTTTCTGTGCCATCTTTGCTCACATGGCACGAGCCCAGACGCCAAAGCAGACACCTTGCACAGGCTCAAGGGCAAAACAAACGAATTAAAGGTAAAAAAACGGGATCTCCGCAGCAGATGCGCGCGCGCAGCTGCGCCGGCGCGTGACCGTTGCGCGAATTTGCGCGCTCGGACCACACTCGCGGCAGGAATGTTCGGCGCGAACACGCTAACGAATGATATTTAGTTGGTATTAAAAACATGGTGCATTAATTAGTAGTACACATGGTGGAAATTTTTGTTTACTATTTTATTTATTTTTTTGCCGTGGCATTTACCCATCTAAAAGAATTGAATACTTTCATTTATGCTGACACTTCTGCACAAAGGTTATCAGTGTTATGTATGCCATGTACTCGCAATTAAGACACCACTACCTTTTAAGCACTAATAAACTTTTTATGAAGGATTTTATGAATGTTATTAAGCTATTTAATTTAACATCTTTCAGCCTGTAGGTAGAGTTATACCAAAATAATGTAGGTAAATATTACAAACTGCAATTCTTACTAAGACTAAATTTTACATGAAAGTAAAAAAAAATACAATTTTCCCTGCTGTCAGGGATTGAAGGCAATAATTCTTATTTTATTTTATTCATACCGTTCAAAATGACAATTTACCAATTAGATAACATTTAAAAATATCTTATCTATATTGACAATAAAAAATCGCCTCATTTCACTTTGGGAATATAATTGTTTCAACTAAAATAACTAACGCGAGAGTGTGACCATAGCTTTATGTTTATCGGTTCACCGTACGTTTTGACAGCGGCTCATTCGACCGAAAAAATAATTACCGATGAATAACTATTCTGTTTCCTACTAACCTCCCGCGCCGGGCTTTTATTTGTTTAACACTAACCTCTTCCTGCGACTTTGTTTACGTGGACTTCAAAATTGGGTCCATAAAGAAATGAAAAGAGTGAGACTTAAAAAAATACAGGATATTTAAGCTGGTAAAATAAAGCTAGTAGACTGGGCTTAAGGAAATAGATCTGTTATTTTTATTATTTGTAATTTAGAACTCTTACGTGAAGGCCTACTATCAAGCAAATTTACCCCGTAAGAGTCGTTGGTCACGACACCTTGGTTTGCTGGCATAGTTAGAGATCGACTACTTAAACAATGAACGTGCCTCCTTTACATGTTATTGTTGCAATCTTTAAGTGGAAATAATTATTTCTATTTTTTTATACAACATTTCCCATGGTAGTTTATATTTATTTCATCTATATATAATGTGTCCTTAATGTTGTCACTCAATTGAACACACTCTTACATTTCAATCAAACTAATAATATTGATGTAAATGTTAAAAAAATTGATTCAACTTCAACGTTTTCTTAAGTTTTAAATGATAAATTAAGGAAATATTATTTTAGGTCGATGCCAGCAAATCAAACTATCAAAATATCAGCTGTCAAATATGCAACTCCATCCTTTTTTTTGAAGTCGGTTAATAAAGAAAATGTCATCAAGACAAAACAGAACTCCATGCATACGTCTCAATATTTTTATCATGCGTGGACTAACAATACTATAATTAAAATTTGTTTATATTGATTTTTTGTCATCAATGAACTATTTTTCTTAACAGAACTATGGAGGGTCAATGGAGGTAGTTTTACACTGAGCTAACTGACAAGCGACTGTACCTGTCCATGCTAGACAGTAGACACGGCAATGAGTTACAGGCCTAGAGAGAGAAAATATTCGCACATAGACAACTACAGAAATGTTTGAAAACGGGGGGCCTATAATGTTATTCGCGTAGAACTTGGGTAACGACCTTTAGCGTGATAATTGCTTTTTTGTTTTTCTTGCAAAGTATTAAAAGAAACTGGAAACCACGCATTAATTTAAAGAACGTTTAATAAAGCGGTTGATTCATTCCACACAGACTTTCATCCTGTTTCCCAGGAAAACCTTTAATTTCCCTGGATGTTTTTTTAATATGACCCGATGACCCCGACTCTGATAATTAATCAGTTTACCAATTTTCATTGAAATCCGTGCACGAGTTTTCATGTGATACCCGGACAGACAAACAAACATACATACATACAGACGGAGAGACACACAGACAATTATTTTAAAACAATATTGTTGAGTTGTAACTCGTAATTTAAGTGCCCCTTTCGAAAGTTATTAAAAATATTTAATGTACCGAAAAAAAGATAACTACACTTATTTTTACTGTGCTTTCACGACTATTTCTATAACAACAAATTATGAAATAAACAAGACATATAACTGAATAACATATAACTGAAAAAATTGATTTATTTAGGAGCACAATACATCTCTGACCGAGTTCAAATAAAATCTTTGAGATTATCTCTCAAAAATCTTTTATGATTTTCTTTTAACGATGTAGGCGTAATATATGCGCGTTTTGTTTACGATATGAACCTCTGAAGAAAATCATGCATATCATGTATTAAAATGTGTTTCTGGATTTTGATAAACTAGGAGCCCTATTAGTTCACTGCCGAAGGGCAACTTGCATTGCCATATCGCAGCACATAAGCCATGTTACAACTGTCCCATTGTCTTATTCTATAACTGTATTTAGTACCAAAGTAGGTTATAGGCACACTCAACATCCCATGTGAATTAAGGCAAGCAACTCTAACTTCTTATTCAAGAGATTCAGTAATCCTAGGAGCTAGAGACTTTTACTAAAATCTACAATACTACGGTACAGTTTGATGAGGGACGACCATATTACCGTGCCCCATACATAATGAAATTCCATTCACAATGATTACCTATCTACGTTCGTATATCCTATCCAATCCACAGACGCAATTCAGCCAACCGCTTCAAATCCTGAAGTATCGAGGTGAAACTGAAAGGTGCGTAAGTGTTAGAATGTTAGTATAGAATAGTGCTGGGCAGAGTCAATAAACTTGGCTGGGCGGGCGAAGCTAGAAATAGCGCGGGCGAGACGGCGCGGCGGGTACCGACAGCAAATACAGCCGTGCGAAAATTTAATGCACTCTTTAATTGTTGACAAGCTCAATATGTTTTAAATTTGTCAATTATTAAAAAACAAGTAAAAATCCAGAACACAACTTTTTATCATATAAATTCCTGCACCAGATTTTCTTTCAGATTCTCATAAATCTTTTTTAATGTAGAACATTGAGACCTGAGATAATGAAAAAATAAACTTAATCTAGCCCTACCACCGTTAATTCTGCTGTAGGAAGCTTTGCGTCTGATAAAGAATTCGGGATATACGTCCTTGATATTGAAATAAACGTAAAGAACTATTTCTTGGATCAAATACTGATTTGAAATCCATTCCTTATGTTAATACTCCTATTCGATAACAATGCCCATTTGAGTAATCGAAAGGATTTCATTAACGTTTTATGCCCACAGCATTGTCTTCATCTAACACAGGTAGTGTTACGGTAATTGCAAGCTGACTTGATCACTAATTTGTTCTACATATAAATAACTAAAACGGTCAAAGTCCCAGAAATTACCTTGTTCTTTTAACTACAAACAGTGGTAATGAAGGAAAACAAAGAATAAAAACTAAGATGTTTCAACTAATACTAAATTAGAGGTCATATTTTGAGTTTTCTTAAAAACATCAATGTGAATTGTATTATAATTCACACATTTTCTCATAATATCTCAAATACTTCATACAAAATCATTCATTCATTCACTGATTGTGGAATTTATGAGCAAAATATACACCACGCAACAAAACATAACAGCGTTTACTAGGAATCATTAGAGCAGTTACTACCATCCATTAGAGCTGTTACAACCACCTATTACGCCGTCTAGTATCGGCCACAACATAAACTTTTAAATCCTCATAACTTCGCCAATAGTTCGTATTTTATATTTATATTCCTGTTGGAAGATAATAAATATTTCCTATACGAACTTATTTTTAACCTCGCAGTCGTTTATCTCTCACCGCGGAAACACTTATCGGATGGGAGATGTTTCAGTCTCTTACGTAACTGTATCACTTTTATTAGTTTTTTCAGTTCTTTTAAAATAGAAATATTTTGAGTTAAAAAAGTCATGCAGAGATTATTGACCATTAGAATGACTAATGTGCTATTTACAGTCAAGACAAGAGTAAATAGGTTCTTACTAAGTAATTGCATTCGGAAAAAGATGACAGACCGTAATTACAGTACAGTAATATTAATATGATTTTGATTAACAAAAAAAATCCTAATTCTAAATCAGTTCTGAATGGGGGATGAACGAATATTTATGTATTTACTAATTACTATGTAATAGTTATGTATTATTTTTATCTTGAAATGACAGAGTTTCTGAATAATGGATAGCTGCCATTACCCCAAGACATGTAAGTAGGGATTTAGAGATATTATTTATATCAATATAAGAATTGTTCTTAGTATACAGTACCTAGCATTCTGTGAATAACTATTGCGGGTTTAAAATAATTTGCTTTGCAAGATCTCTCGCATAGTAAAGTTCTAAGTAAAAATAATTAAACCATAATTTTGCAGAGTCTTTGAGCTTATTTTTTTTTGTAATACGGTATCTATATTGAACTTTTTGAAAATAACTTTTTAAAAATATTCAGAATTATTATATTACGCAAACTTAGGACAAATCTTTTGTAATAATAACTAACGGATCTCTAATATCTAAGGTTTTTTGAATAAAGCTTAAAAATAAAAGCTTAATAAAAGCTTAAAAACTATTATTTATCAGGTGATAAAAATACACTGAAATTACAATACTGCTTTAATTACTTATTATCATAACGTTCTAACTGTAATAACAGTGTAACTATAATATAATATTGTGATAAGAATAACTAATAACTTGTTTTGCGGACGCTACCCCCGTCATTCTTTTCCCCAAGCACGCGTACGAATTGAGACATTCATGCTTTCACGCGATTGCAGACGAGTGGGTGTCGCGTTACGGGTTTTCACCGACGCTATCAATGATATTATATATTAAAAAGAGGCAGATATGTCATAAGCGCGCGCGTTGTGTGACTCAAAAAGTTCCCAATTGGGAACTCTTACTCAGGTGAAGAAAGAGATAGCGATGTAGTTTTGACGCGAGAGCGATAAAGTTGTGCGGTAAAGCAATAAAGCGTGCCTTGCGGACATCGGAACAGATTTTTCGGTTGATTTGTAAGGACGTAACGTATCTATATTTATTTAAACATCATTGAACGCTATAATATAACGTGTTACGATACCAATATTATAACATATCCAGCCAGACACAAGTATTATAACATTTTACGGTACACATACATAAGTTAGTCAATTTTGTTGTCTAGACAGACACGGTACGAGCAAATGATAATTATGTCTGTTAACATTCGCAAAAATTATTTGTTTTGTACTCAAAAATGAGTAAATATAAAATTGAAATATAAAATATCTTGGTAAGTATCTATTGGTTGTGTCCCGTCCATCGAAAAAAATAAAGTGCATTTTAGTTTACTATTTCCAAAGTTATAACAGGCGATTTTATTGTTCTTCAATTACATTAACTTTTAGTTAAATGATGCTATTGATTTCAAGGATTTAAGGATAGTTGTGAACGAAAGAGAAGAGGCCACTTACTATCATATTTCTCGTCTGCTGTTGTATCTGCTATTGACCTGAAAATGTTATTATTTTTAAAAGTTATTCGATTTAGTGAATTTATAATCATTATAATCACCGCAAACTATGACTTTCTCATTATTCAAGTAGTTTGGTTTACAAATAGACTTCACTCACCCTTGAAAACTTTAGATATGGAGAAGTTTCAGACGTGCAGTATTCGGTACTCGTGATTTTGTTCTTCATCCAAAGAAGTCTTTTTTCTGTTTCTTCTCTTTTTCTTGACCGGCAACGCATCAGTGATGCCTTTAGTTTCGCTGGTGTCCCTTGGTGATGACCATAGCACCTTTCCCTCAGGTGGTTTGTTAATTGTCAGCTATTTGTTTGTCCATAAAAAAGGTGACAATAAGTATAACATTAACGTAAGTATGATATTTAGAGGTGCGTGCAGAATTTCAACCAATACCCCTGGCCCTGTATGGAAGACAATAAACACGAAATTACTCGAAATGGCTCTCTGGTCTTCGTTCAACTTTTATCAACTTCGCGCGTACTGCAGTGGAGTCTGACTAACTACACTCAGTGATGCCTTTGATGTTGCTTCTGCTTTATAAGGCCAGACCAGTAGAAGGTTGTCACTTTATCGAAATCCTTAGGCCGTAGGCTTAGGCTTTGGTCGTTACGAGCGGGTAAGTAAAGGATGTATGTCTTGATAACAATATTGTTGGGAAAATCACACAAGTGAATACGCTTTGTTCCCACTAGTTTGACTCGTTAGTTCGATCGTCGAACAAGTGGAAATATTCTTCTCATTAATTCGAGTTTCAAAATAAATAATCAATTTTAAAATAATCCACTGAAAAGGGTAGTGCGAATGGATCATACGGGCGTTCCTGTACCTACTTAATTCGAGTAGGTATCTACATTCAACATAAATAGTCACTAAAATTACGCAAAATTTTAACTTGCTCATATTGGGATTTGCCTTTAGTGATGTCAACAAAAACAAAAAATCAGTTCAAAATGTAGTAAAAACTGTTGAATGAAATCTTGCATTTTGGGACAATATCTAAAATTTATAAAAATAACCAATTTAATTGTCGGCTCATTGGTTTATCTGCAGTGTTTGTTTACAGTTGGACCCATTAACCTATTATTGAACGATCGTCAACTTGATTCCTACTGCGATTCAGGACACTTATGTTTCGGCGAATCGGACCAAATTTCGGGTCACCGGTACAGCGGAGGAAATCACGTAAGTGCTAAATGTGTCACGGTTAGGTACTTGTCACAAAACAGCCCTACCAGCGATCGAAGTGAAATTTTGCAGATTTTTCCAAAAACATTTCATGTACAATACCTAGGTTGCTAAGACCCACAAGCTCATAACTAAGCTGACGATCCACCTGATGGTAAGTAGCTATCGTCGCCCATGGACATTAGCGACACCAAAGGCATCACTAATGTGTTGCCGACCAAGAAAGAGAGAAGAAAAAGAAAGAAAATGTTAAAGTTCAGTTTCAGTGTTAAAATGTTAATGAATAGAAACAAAGAAAGAAAGAAACATTTATTCAGTCGCAAGCATGCAACAACATTAAGATCTATGATAGGATATATTATAAATTAAAATTGGATTGATTGAAATTGAAGTTGCAGCCGCCAACAGAAAAGGGTCGCACTCAGAACATGGCGCAGAAAGTGGAAGGTATTAACCTACTACGCCTCTGATTTTCAGTGCGCCCGTTAGTCGCTTGTAGATCGGCGAGTGGCGCAGCAGTATATCCTTAAAATTTAAATAATAATAATAAAATAGCTAATCCCTTGACTGTACTCGGACTCTGCAAGATTTAACTCGGCAATCTCTCAATGTCAGTCAAAAAGTATGGCTAGTTTCGCGGCTAAGAGACCCTCACATGTATCATAGCAACTTCACTAAGGTTTGAGTTCATGGAGAAATGTGAAGATTCGGAGTGCGTATTGTGATTGATGGAAGCCGATACAACACCACTTAATAGCATTTTATTCCGCATTTATATATTGATATAGATATTATAATTAGGGTAGTTACATTGTCCATCTAATCGTAATACAAAGGTTTTCTTTAATAGTGAAAGGAGCATTAATTAACGTTTATCGCTACGCACTGCCTGTGTGACAAATTCTTTTCACTTTGACAAATCGCAAGCTCTTAACACAAATTCGCCGGTTTTCTTTAATTTTAGCAGAAGTAGGTAATTTTTCCACTTGACGGATAAAATATGTGCGTTTGAAATTTTAACGATGCGATGAGTTCAACATTTAATTACAAGTACCTTTACGTACCATTGAAAACATTTCACAACAGCGAAGTCTTAGTAGGTACGATAAAACTTACAGGAAGACATAACATTTGGCACTTAATAAGATTAATTCTATTTAATTTTTGTGCTGTTTTTGTGTATTGATAACCATCAAAAGTTCCTCCACGCCACTGCAATTCTGTCGTGACCACAATCCATGCAGCTGGATAGAAATTTTGGAATAAATATATATCGTGAGTACGTACCAGTAATACATTAAAATTTTCAACCGCGATGAGTTAAGTTTAAATTCATATTATGTTACTAGTAAATTCTTTCATATTAGTTACTTGATTAGTTTGTCGAGTAATGATTACTGCATAATGAACATGTTTATAATTTTAGTCGGTATCGGATATAGACTGACCAGATCTTCGAACCATAAATGTCTTAATTTTACATTTAGAAGCAAATACCTAACCATAGAACCGCTGAGCAGTCTGAGCACGTCAAAACCGCAACACTCAAAGAAAAGTTATTACTCAACACCGATAAATTTCATTCATAAACATCTATTTCGAGAGGCAATCATATCGGAATACCAAGTCGGTCAATGCAGTGGGTATATTTAGTGGGCTTACATTTTTACGTATTTTCGTTGCAAATGCACTTCGGTGCTTTTTGTGTAATTGATGGGCTCAATAAATGTGGGATTTCGCTGTTTTAACGGGTTTTTTATTGTTTTCGTGAGAAAATATCCTGAATTTGTTCGGTAGTTATTTGTTTGTAGTTCCTTACTAAGCGTTCTATGTCGGGTTGTGATTAATAATATAGCTCTAAGATAGCTACGTTGTTCACTAAAGTCGTCAGTTTTTTATTAGGAACATAGAAGTTAGGACTACAAAAATAATTTAATCTTTGTTGCAAAAATTCACGTTTCTCGTGGCACTCAAACATCTACCCTCAAACATAGAAATTGAATAGGTAGATATTAAAGTATAGAATTTTATTTATTACATAGCCAGGAGAGACGAGTCTAGCTAGAAGAGGCGCAGTGATGTTTATGTTGTTAATAAATGAAAAAAAAAAATAGAAATAGCCGACAAAGGTATTGACGATTCACCTTGGCTATCGTTGCCCAAGAATCACTGACATCGAAGACATCCCTGCTGTGTTGTTGGTCAAGAAAGAGAACAGACAAAGAAAGAGAAGAAAAAAAACTGCTTTTTCGAAAGGAGATAATGTCGAAACATAAACATTCACACTAGAGCCTCATAGACATTTCATAGACCACCATAGTCGGCAAAATTTCGACAAACATCTCTCCAATTGTTAAATCTCCTCGGATTAATACGTTACATGTTTATGGAAACGATAAACTCTTATAGCCAACATAAATATAAGAAAATTTGTTTTTCCGTGTTTGATCCGCAATCATTTCTAAGAGCTGCACCGAACTTCATAAAGTAAATAGGAAAATTGGGTGGCTTCAGGTCATTGACGTCTGCATCTTTATATAAAGAGTTTATGTACCTACTAATAATAATCCTTAATAGTTTTAAAGTTATAGGTATTTATGCGAAGATTTGCTCGTCTACATGCATTTCATAAAAAAACTTTTGTTCTTGACATTATTCTATAATTAACTCTTTTATATTGTTTTGAATGAGCCGCAGAATATTCATAGATTCTTGATATGTTCAGGCTAGATTGGGTTTTCTCTCAATACACGACATATACATAGAGGTAAGGATATTCTCAAATATATATTTTTTTGTAAATTCTTAAAAGAAATGTAAATCTTAAATCGTTCGTAAAAGAAATAAAAATCTTAAATCTTAAACCGTAGCCGTTCCTAATGCTCTCAAAGGTGTATGAAGTCTAACAATCCGCACTTGGCCAGCGTGGTAGACCATGGCCTGTACCCCTCACACTATGAAAGGAGACCCCGAGCCCACCAGTGGGACAATTATGAGTTGTAACTTTGATTTTTTATGAATGGATGTTTTCTCTGCCTCACTCCAGAATCTGAATGTTTCAATATTTCTTAAAACTGTTTAGTCCATTGAAAAGTTACATTTGGGGTTGCGTTTTTTAGAGGACGCAATTTTATTTTTTTGATGTGTAGGGGGGGTCAGTGTAAAGCTAAAACCAAGTTTGTGGGGTCGCCACCCTTGGCCCACGGCCGCCATCTTGAAAATAGGGGTTGGAATGGTTTTTACGGTATATCTCTTAAACTATTTATTTGAGAAAAAAAATTTGTTAACATTTTTTGTTGCAAATTAAATTCTCTACAACTTTGGTCCAGTAACTTTTTATCGTAGAACTATAAATAAAAAAGTTATAAGCGAAAATCTTCAGAAATTCGAGAAAAAAATTTATATTTAGAGGCGCGTTTTTTTTTACGTGGTATCCCCAATAGGCATAATCCACGGTGATTTTCTAAATTATAACTACTCCGTCCTCAGTCGTTTCGATGGACCAGGCTGCGGCTCAGCATCTAATCGGCTTTCTGAATTAAATACCAGTGGGAGAACTGGCGAAGGAAGGGGTGTTAATGTTGGCGGTTCATCATCAAAGTCATTTTCATTTATTAATTCTGAGAGTTCCATTACGTTGCTGCAAGTCTCTCCAGAACAATGGAAGCACACTGCAGAACATTTCAGTCCTGCTTTTCGACATCCACACATCGCTCCACAGTTTCCTTTGCATTTGCAAAAGATCAATTTTGGGAGCTCAAGGGGTGCTGGAGGTTTAGAGTTCTGCACTGGCATCAATAATTTTCCACATTTTTTCCAGCCCCAGTCTTCAGGATCATTATAATTACCAAGCCACGACTGGACCTGATGGTAGACTCGGAAAGTATGAAAGCGAGCTGTATCTTGTGTTGGAGGAAGTGAAGATAAGTTAAATGTACTTTTTGTCACTGCCTTGGCGAATTGTTTGTATCTTAGGCTGTCAAGAGAATTATCATCTTTATTACCACCGCATAAAGAGATAAAAAACGTTCACCAATCACAGTGAGCAAAGCAGGATCAACTCTCTTGTTGAGAAACAAAGCCGTTCCACTTGCAAACTCTAAATGTTTCTCCAGGGTTTTCACAAATTTCATTTTACCGATATTGTAAGGAGCTGAAGTTGTGTCACATCCGGAAAAAGCATGAAGAAACAGCAAGTTATCCGCAATGACATCTCCGTACATAAAACCTCTGTACATAAAATTTCTGAAGATTTTCGCTTATAACTTTTTTATTTATAGTTCTACGATAAAAAGTTACTGGACCAAAGTTGTAGAGAATTTAATTTGCAACAAAAAATGTTAACAAATTTTTTTTCTCAAATAAATAGTTTAAGAGATATACCGTTAAAACCATTCCAACCCCTATTTTCAATATGGCGGCCGTGGGCCAAGGGTGGCGACCCCACAAACTTGGTTTTAGCTTTACACTGACCCCCCCTACACATCAAAAAAATAAAATTGCGTCCTCTAAAAAACGCAAGGTAAGGCCTAAAAAATGTAACATTTCAATGGACTAGTTTTGTTTGAGTATCTGTTAAGCTTTGTCCAGTGAATTTCCTAATTAGTATTATTTAGTTCTAAGCTTGATAACTTTACCTTTAGTTTATTATGAAATAGTAAATAGTAAAGTCTAATCTAGTTTAGAGTTCTAGTAGCTAGCAATGTTTTGTGATGTTGATATTTGTTTATTTTATATGCATCATATCAAATAAATATACCTACATCATTTTCCAGCAGTACACGTACCAGATCATAATCTAGAATCTTAAGCTAGGGGAGATTTACCTCCCATCCTTAAAACTTACAGGTAATAGTAGTGTACAAATGTAAGATTAAGGTTTACTTATAAAGGTTTCCAAAAATATCATTAAAATTCTTCTAAGCACCTTCTGTATCGACGCAGTTCTGTAGGCACTACAGCCAAACTGTGCTAACTCCAAATCTCGTTTTTATTGCTATTTTGTTATAATGTTTTATTTACGACACGTTCACTGGCGCCGACTTTTTGACAGTCGGCTCCTTTGCCGATTTCAAACTGTCAGAATCTAATTACCAAAATCACAACAACAATTCGCTGTTACCTTAACCTTTATATTTTAGACACAGAGTCCATTTTGGTGGAGTTATGTACAGACGTTTTGGGCAAGTCTTTTGAGCTCCATTCTTTATAGTAGCATCGGTTAGTGATGTTTTTTTATTCTTTAACAAACTAGTTTACGCTTCACGGCGTTTGCTAAAGTTTGCGTCGTTATAAAATTCATTGGCCATTTCGCAGTTTTTTTTTATTTTATTTAAGAAATAACAAATTACGTGATTATAGTACAGGTTCTGCAGATGAATAGGCACAAGTAGGTATTAAAAATCTCAAATTTCATTGTTTAATTATCCAGATACCATACCAAACCATAACCGTAACACCACCACCACCATCACCATCATCATCATCATAATCATCATCATCATCATATCAGCCCTTGTCTATCTTGTCTGGACATAGGCCTCTCCCAAGGTGATCCTACCTCAACAAAACATTTCAAGAATACTAGAATGTTTTATAAAGTTTACATTGGCGTTAATGCTTATATAATAATGTTTCTTAATTATCTGTAAATAAGTTTACACTCAAATTGTATTAGTGAGTTTGTAAGTTATTTAAGAAATTATTTATTTATAATTTTCAAAATCTTCGAAAACAATAAAACATTTGAAATATTTAATTTTTCATTAGATGCAGGATGTAAAGATTTGGGTAATAGAAAAGTATAATAACAGTAAACTGTTAGAAGATAATATAAATTCGCAACAAACGAACAAACCAACAGACGTGGAGTCCTGTATATGAACGGGGTGTTGGAACGAATCAAAATCGGCGCCAGAATAAGATTAATGACCATTGCTCATTCTGAGATCGGTATCGTTTATTCCGAAATTGAAAGCCACTCCAATTAGATGTTTTCTCATGCATCGTTCGCTAACAAATAAAACATTATTTTAACCCTTATATGTAACTAAAATATATGTTATTTATATAAAATATAATAAAATCTATACTAGTAATAAAACTAAAACGGTATGAAATTTGTACTTTGGAAATTGAAAAAAACACGTAGACTGAGCTTTTATTTATTTTATTTATTTATTCTTTATTGTATTACCTTAAACTAAGTTTAACAAAGGGCGGACTTAATGCCTATTGGCATTCTCTACCAGCCAACCCAGTGAGACGGAGAAAAATGAGAGGTAGGCGTAAATACAGCTTTGTTATTGACATAAAAATCTAAACATTGTTTTTATTATTTTTAATCGTTTAATTTGTTTCTTCAAAGATCACCACTGGATAGATTTAGATACAAATAGGCAGTTTCACAACTTATATTACTCGTGTGTCCGTAGTAAACTTGCAACTCAAAAAACATGAATCTCGGAAACTGTGTTCCCGTAGGATAAAAGATAACTTTTTTTATGAAAATATTAGTACATAATATTTTGCCATTTGTGCAGCTCATTTGTGCTACTATTGCAATAAATAAATATCTTTTTCATTTTTAAAACAACCAAAATTATCTCCTGTATCGAAATATGATGAGTATTTTGATTTAGGGGATAATTTTGATTGTAAAGATTAGCAATGTCTCTGGTGCGTAGGGGTTAAGGGTGTATTTTAACCGAAACGAAACGATTTGTATTATAATAATATTTACAGTAGTACTACAATACGAACTTAACGGTTTTTAAATAAAATACCAACAACAAATATACTATAAAGTAAAATGAATAAAAATCAGATATGTGGGATATTTAAAAAAATCGATAAAGCAATCATGAGGGAACGTACACCGTAAACATCCAAGATTGCCTTTGCACAGAAAATCATTCGTATTATTTTCCCATCCAACTGCAGCATGCACTCTCTATAAGCCATCATGTAGCCACAACCCATACGTAAACATTGCCGTGTTCCTTATATCCGAATATAGCGAAATTCCTGCAGGTCCGGTGCTCGTACGCACCATACGTAGCGGTCGGCGCCGCTGCGGCTACTTTGTGTAGTTTTGTGTCCCTCCACGGTATTTATGTAAATGACAGAATTCAGAAAATGCTTTGCCCGCGCAAAAACAATGAGCGGCCGAAAAACGAAACGAAACTTTCATTTTTCGGGTTGCGACGCTTTTGCATGTGGGCCTTGAGTGACCTTATTGTGTTCGGTGGTTGCGGATGCGTTCCATTATACATTTTATGTTTTGTTTTGTTAAATCGTCTGAAATAAACCAAAACTCCAATAACAACAAGGGTTTTATCGATTTTATTAATAGACACGGGTCTTTTTTCTTATTAAACGCTTTTATTTAGTTTCACTTCGGAGCATCAAAACATCAAACTCAATATTATGATCAAAATGCTACTCTATTTACACGGCAATAAGGTAAACGCTTCCCGCATCAAAAAATCAAATCTTGTAACGTTAATTTGAATGACTTCCCTTTAATGAAAATTGATGAAATTTGGCAGACATGTGTATTTCCGATGACAATACACGAATATCAAAAAAAAATTGAAATAAAAGCGTTTAAAAAAAAAAATTTTTTTCATTTCACTTATTTTTTACTATAGTTTACTGCAACGCAAGTTACGTAATTTATAATTAATTGATCTCCTTTTTGATTTTACTCCTTGAATTTTGAACAAAAAGAAAATCAAAAACCATATTTACGAGTAGCTTATATAGAACCGATACTTAAAATGAAAAATTATTTTGAACGACGATCGAACCAAAAATGCGGGAGTTTTTCGCTGCGTTCAAAACGTACAAAAGTATGAAAATATTATAAATTTTAAATTCGTTTAAGGATTTCGAATCGAATTCGGGATCCAGGCGCCGTCGGCAAGCACTAACGTATTTCTTTTTGCACTAACAGTATCTCAATTTCATTGTCCGTCGCTTTTTTGATGTTTTGTGCCGTCTGCTCCGCTAAGATCCTAATCTTTGATTTAGGGGCTCGCCGATAAAGACGTGTTTAAGATAATGTAATGCCAATCTCGATATTTATTATTGGAAACAATTGGAAAGCGTTTATTTGTAAATTCAATTTAGTTTCGGATCAGTTTCGGTTTTTGCCTCTCGTCACACCGAACAATGGTGGTCGTAAAGCAAAAACTATAGGTAAGCGATTCTGATTTGATGAGTTTGAATACAGCTATGAACGCTGAATAATGTAAGCTAAATAACAGTATAAATCATAATGAAATTATATTATGGTTACAGTAAGTTATAAGTAAATATATACAATTAAATTTACAGGCGTAGATACAGAATAATTATAACATTTTAACAAAAATGAACCGACTTCAAATGAATCACATCCAATAAAAAAAAGAATCATCAAAATCGGTTCACCCAGTCCAAAGTTCTGAGGTAACAAACATAAAAAATACTGTCAAATTGAGAACCTCCTCCTTTTTTTGAAGTCGGTTAGTAAAATACAATAAGTACCTACATTTAAATTCACTTTAAACAAACATGAAATAATTCCAAGACAAAAGGGAATGAGTCATGTACCATTTCTGATGTAATAATCAATCTTCAACTGACCTATTACATATTATTAGATACATATTTATAAATAATCAAATCAACTGACCTATTTAAGGTCAGTCGATGTTTTTTTAAGTTGACAATTTATTGTTAACATTGAGTTAACAATTGTCAACGTTCGTTGAAAATTTCATGTTCAGGATTATTTTTTAGTCTAGTGCTTAGTTAATTGAAGAAGTAAAATGTATCATATCATACTGTGCAACGATTAAATGGGTAATGAATAGGTTCTAGAGGTAATCCAAAATTCAACAAAATAACGAACAACAGACCTAAATTAGCCCAGAAAATCCCTGTAGTTTTTCCACTATATTATTGCATTGTTAAAGAAGTCAAGGCCGTAGAGTTGTTGGTGTTTCCAACTTCTAGGCGCTAACCTAGATACAGCAAAGATACATTCGTGACAGTTTGAATGAGTTATATATAAATACGTGTCAGTCGTTCAGCTTGCTACTTTCCATTCTTTCAAAACATTATCATTATTTGTTATTTGCGCAGTTTTGTGTTTGTAAAACTACAATACTTCAGTTTAATTTAATACAATCTGATCTTGAACTCTGTTAGGTCAATCTCGTAATTAGAAATTTTCTATTATACAATATTTGCTGAAATACTCTTATTGCAATGCACGAACTTAATATTCCTTTCAGTGCTAGGGTGCTAGTTTTAATTAGATATCTTACATATTCAATAGTGTTGCCTTTATGTAAATAGCTAAACTTTAGCGACATACAAGCATAGCGGAATCAACTAATGACCAGCCAATCCACTAATGACAATAAACATTACACAAAAGGCGACGACGCGTTGTTAACCATATAAAAGGCGGGGGAACTTGCATTATTGATGGCTGTAACATCATTTTATCTGTTATAAATATACATCTATCTCTTAATCGGAAGGAAGTCAGTGAAGTAAAAGAACTTTGGAAAAGATTAATGACATTTTATAAAATCCCAATTCAATTTTTTTCTATGTAAGGAGTAGGAGGACCATTATAAGGTTTATACTAGAATTCTGATTATGGTTGTAGATGTACCAAAACTATGTCCTGACTACCAAATCGCACACCTTTACAAGGTTTGAAGTTAAAACAGTACTTGAATGAACAAAATAATCTATGGTTAAACTTTACTTACTCCAAACAGATGTATCCAATTCGTGTGTGGCTCAAGGCCTGGTCAAAACACGCCCTTCAGAACCCATCCCGGGAATACTTCGCGACGGCATCGTCCAATTATCATTCCCCTCGTGAACGGTAACAAACGGGGCAGTCTAATTAAACAGTTTGAGGAGACGGTTTTTGCCATTGTCCATAATCGGTCTTAATCGAGCTACAATTAAGGCGATTGTGATCGATTTGAGGCCGTGAGAGATGCCGAGTTGCAGGACCGCCTGGGAGATCGTTTTTTGGGAAAGTGAATTTAGTTCGTCTGCACTTTGTTGTGAGTTTTAGGAATAACGTGTAACCCACATGTTTGAATGCAAATTATAAAGTCCAAATGCAATCGCAACTTTATCACTATTCAATCGATTTCTTCGTTTAGGTAAAAAAGCATAAGCTATTACGCCTAGAGAGACGAGAAATCGAATATTCGGTCAAATGTTGAATCAAAAACGTGCCTAATCGAATTGAACCGAACATTCAACCAAAATTTATATTAAAAAAAGAAAAGAAAAAGTATGCTCTTGTTCCAACTCTAGCTTTAAGTCCGCCGGTATCCGTTCCCGATTCCATTCCCAGGGTAAACATAAATATTACAGAAAATATTAGTTAATATTGAATGCTTGCAGTGGGTACAATGAATTTGTGACCACCCTATAACTAGTTGGTAGCAACTTTGATTGGGAGTCTCGGGTTGATTCCTGGTTGAGGTAGGTATAACACGTTATGTGATGTCTCATTTTTGTGTGGTCACACATAAAATCCTTGTGCGGGATTGTGAATTCGCGTTTTATTGTCATTATTATTAAAAGTAATTCATTATTACCATAACGGATATTTTTATCATCATGGATGGAAGGTATGTACGTAATATACGCGGCCAAGACGATGGGAATAAAATATTTAACATAGAATATACTTGCTTTCTCCTCCAAAATCCACTCCAAATATCTCTTTTCATACAAGAATGGTAAAATAATCAAATACAATGCGTAAGGAGACATTAAAAAATTCCGTCCTATGACATAATGGGATCGCCATCTCTCATTTGCATCACTATGCCAACAGCCTCTAATTACAGTAATACCTGTCAGGCTCACCTTTTAACCCACTTGTGTCTGGAATCCATTGCATTGTTGCGGCGTGACTTTACACCACGATACGACATCGGGCGGTGAGGGGTCCGATATGGGCCACTAAGATACATCATACAGTTTTGTCTACAATAACTATGAATTTTACACTAAAAAAACGATAGTTTTATTTTCATAAATCATAACCATCTCTATAGATAAGGCTTTCGAAAAAAACCGCATCAAATTCCCTCCATTCATTTAGGAGCTACGATGGAACAGACACAGACACGTCAACCTAATAACACGATAACACCCCTCTTCTTGCGTTGGAGATTAATAATTACTTTTCTGGTAATAGCTGACAAATGAAGAGATGAAGCACCTGATGGTAAGTGGACATCGTTGCATTATGTACAAAGTAACACAAAAAGCATCACCAATGATCAATGGGTGATGAAGACTACTTAGTATCTGATCAGGGTCTCGTCTATTCTTTCTCAACTATATACCTAAGTACCTATAAAGAGCATCTAATATTATTTTAGCTACTAAAATACAAAGCTATAAAAGAATCTGCCGTTAACTCAGTTATCGTATCGGACATTGTAAAAGGGCTTTCACACGTAATTTGTATTCCGCTCATCTTTCATCACAGACCGCTGTGGTCTCAAGTGTTTCTGCGATCCGTCCCTTTCCATCATCAGTTTAAAGGCTAGCTGCGTCCTTGTCTAGGTGATATGCCCAATCCATTCCGCTATCGAAAAACAAACATACGGTAGCTTTTGCTTCGGGATCAATGCCTGTACAAATAGATGTAAATAGTAACGTACAATATAAAGAAATTGTTTCGGTAATAATTTCAATTTATTTATTTTGGACATATTTCGGTGCTTTTGTCCTCCTGCGCGTTTGTCTCCTTATTTCAATTACTCTATTTCGAGTTTGTGTGCTTTCTAATTTGGAATGTGTGTTAGGTTACATTTACTTACAACATGTCTTCTATCTTTTCTTTCGCATTTATTGTGATCTATTATCTTCCATGCTAAAGCACTGAAAAATGATGGTGGATTAAAAAAAACTGGGCAAGTGCGTGTCAGGCCACGCGTAATGTAGGGTTAATAAGTAGCAAGTTTATCGACTATTACTCATTAATTACTTATGCTTATAAATTAAAGTGTATTTATTTTATACTGAAACTTATTTTTTGCAGAAATGTAATATACGTTGTAGTTATAATATATTTCCCAACAATATAGTACAGTATTTCAAAATCTGCCATCATGCCTATTTTCTCTAGACTCTAGAGCTCACAGTCTGGATGCTGCCTAAAGCGTGGTACTAGTCAGATAGGCTTCTATTCATGGAAGGATAAATAATACCGGTAATACTGAATATTAATATTATTGCATGTTGTCTTTCTCATTCTAAAATGCAACGACTCTTTAATACAAAATCTATGGTTCTCGTCAGTGCCATAGTGCTTCAGCGTATAAAATTGCTTTTCATACCCACGGTCGTGTCTCATCATCGTCATCATCGTATTTCGCGGAACATATTGAGTGTGCGATATTGTGTCACTGTCCCGCCTGGTGTGCCAAGTTTTCGAATTAATGAATCTTTATGCCATTCCGTTTTTATCTCATTAATCCTAGTTTGACAAGAGGTAACCTGGACTCAGAAAGTTTATCGTAATAGACGTAGACTATCAAATTTTGCTAAAAATATTTTCAAGTTGGTTTTAGTGAGGGGATCGTAGCTTGTTTCTAAGGCAATAGAGAGACAGACCACGCGATAATTGGATATTTTTGCGTAAGTATATGGGAATAAATCTTGAAGATGGCTGTGCTTTAATTGTTTTTATAATGTTGCAAGAATCTATTGAAACAAGACAGTACAAAAAATCGTTTATTTTTCCTGGAGTATAACTCCTGACTGATGGTCGTCTATTTTGATGAATATAGTCAGTAGTCTAACTCACTGACTCTAAATTTCAAAGCGGCTGACTTAATTAATCAAAAGACTGCTTGAAGACACTTGCTTCACAGCACACACAAGCAGCACAAAACAGTGTAGAGTTTTCACCACCTTGTTTACCAAGCAAAATGCTTTGTTTCGCAAATTCATTGTAGTGAGACAGAGACAACCCTAATCACACGGCAGTCGTACACACTATTTTAAGCCGCCAATCCGTTCCGTGTATAAAAATCTATAGCCGACCTTCCTCTCAATAAGCTGATGACAGATCTGCCAAGGTATCGTCCGTGGTTTGACGATATTGTTATTGCGAGCCGCTATTACTCACCGAGGGTTATGTTACTACGAATGCAACACGAAAATAGCTGAATTACGCTTTTATTGATTTTTGAAGGTAGTTTCATTATAGCTACGTAAAGAAGTAGGGGTCTCATTTCATAGTTCATACCGCTCTTCTAAGCTAGATTGTTTCCACATTCTTCTTACTGACGAATAATAACTACGATTACAGAATTAATAAAACCTACTAATCGTCTACAGTCCCTTCTGCTCATATTCGAGGATGTCACAGATTTCCATCGGCGGCAGGAGATGGCAGCACTACCTTAGTTTCTTTGCCATCCTCCTTACTTAAAAAAATATCGGTAGATGATCAACCAGTCTTAGATGTTATCATGGCTTTATTAGCGCGTCGAACGTCCTTACATCCGAGTTTTGTTGTCTAAGGCAAGAGCTTCCCCGGATTTGAATCCCAGCCGGCAAATAATTCTGTGACGGTATTGTGAGCGTTTGCCATATTTCATTTACGTTTATGTGTATCTGTTACACAGGGAATCCTAGTGCAGTAGCGAATTTTTGAATGCCATTACAAAGGTCCTACGATATTCCATGTTTTCAACACACATACTTTTTGCTTTTGGGAAGACCTAGGAGGGATGTGACAAATTTTTACATTACCTGATAAATCTTCCCTACTTTGTAAGCACCTACAGAAAATTTGCCCGAATAAAAGCCTCATGACATGCTCACGTCGCAGCCACAGTCCCAGCCACACTGTAGCAACTGATTGCTATAATATCACTCATCCTGTACGTCGCATGGCAACTGCAAACGTCATCAACGCCCGACCTCTAATCGGGAGTCAACGAACCCCTAAATATTTCCTAAATCGGTTAACGTCCCGGCCGACACGCGAATGCAATTTGGATAGTACAAAATTATTCGAATTATATCAAAAACCGCTACCACGCACTCCCTTGCAGCGTTCGAGAGAAACCCCGCGAGCTATGTTTGAATTTCAACTTTCGTACTAATTTGATGTGCCCTAATTATCTCTTTATATCCTGCGATGTCAGGAATGCGCATTTACAAGTTACGCATTCTTTGATTTTTTATTCAATAGCTGACTAAGGAGTAAACGAGGTAATTATGGTTGTTGGTAACTGGTTAGGGATTGATGCGAATAGGGTGTAGAGCCACCCAAAATAATAGCTCTTACCACCTGCCATTTATAGTTGGCACAAAGACCGATATACTACAACAGGTCACCTTGCCTCGGTTGATGTTCAGTAAATTCAAGTGTAAGATAGATTAGCATGATATTCAAGTACGAACAACTCCCATACATCCTGATAATATTAGTTAAAATCATGGCCATGTTTATATTTTTATGTTACTAGCCGACAGCTTACGATTCACCTGTGAGTTATTTCATGGCCCATGGATAGTAATACAATATAGACATCACCGATGCGTTGCCGAACAAGTAAGAAGAGAGATAAGATAGCTCCCAAGCCCCAGCCGGAATACGAGATGTTTGGACCGTTGACTTAAGGTAGTCCATGGTAACTAGCCAGGTAAACTTCACGGAAAATATAATGACGCACCACCAAGCGGGCCGGATACTTACAACACTTGGGGTTCAGTATTTACAGCCACCCTAATACGGATAAAAATACCGAAATGATTGGCTTTTGAGCAACTGAAAGTTAAAAGAAAAAAAATTCATTCAAGTAATTGTTGGTAGTCTAACTGAAGAAGAGAAGTTTGTATTAAAATATATTACGCATTCATTACATGCAGTCATTCCTGTTTATTAAAGCTATCTTCAGCTTTGTCGGAGGTCTTCAAACGGCAGAATTAATTTGAAACTTTTAGGCTAACGATTTGAAAGATACCTAAATACTTACAAACATCTATACAAATAAACTATATGCAAGACACGAGAAAGAAAACGAAATCCTCTCAGCACAATTAAAACGGATTGCATACCTCAGCCCAAATCGGTTACAGATCGTCCGAGATAATCAAACGCACGTGTATTTAAATACGTATTTTTTTAAAACAATTCAAATAAGGCATACTAAAAATCTAATGGGCTTTCCCGAACTGGCAACACCGAATTACCAATTCAAAATTGAGAATAAAGACACAAGGAATGATTAAAAACCGTACGATGCTCTCCAATTTGATAGGGATGGGATGAATTTACTAAGTTTGGTATATTTTGGTAATATACCAAACTGTGAAACAAACTACCTGCATCGGTGTTCCCTCTAAGCTATGACATGGGGTCCTTCAAGAAGTGGGTCTATCGTCATTTTCTTGACCGGCAACGCGTTGGTGACGCCCCTGGTGTTGCTAATGTCCATGGGCGGCGGTGATCACTTACCCATCAGGTGACCCGTCTACTCGTTTGCCTGCTCAAAGCAATAAAAAAAATATAAAATAATATAAAAATAAATATAAATAATAATAAAAAATTAGGATACATTTTAAAGCATCGGGTACTAACGAATCGTATTTTATTATACCGACATTTCGACCCAGTTACATGGATCGTGGACACGGTGAGACCGATGATATAAGTTTAAAATTAATAAGGATAATTTGGTTGTAAATAATTATTTTTTTCTAATCTGTTTTTTTTTACTTTTGCCTAATAGTTTGATTTTATAATTTTTTTAACTAACTTGCTAACGTAAACGTTTTTTACAGACTTCAAAAAAAGGAGGAAGTTCTTATTTCGTCGGAATCTCTTTTCTAGATAATTATGTTACTTGTGAACTCCGACAATTATGAACCGATTTGGAAGAATATTTCTTATTTGAAAGGGTTTTCACACACTCTACCCATACACACAAATATCTATGTTATAACAGAGAGATGACGCTACTTTTTTCTTGTATGAAGAACATTATATTGTGTGAAATGTTCCGACGGGCCTATCCTTCATTTTGAAAACTTTGGTACATTACATACATACTACACAAAGGCCATTAAGAAGAATACATTTCCAGATAAATTCTTTATTTCCGATTAAAGAACCATCACTCAACTGAGTGATGGTTCTTTTGAATAGACAGTTACCTACTGTTGGCCATATTGGCCTTCGAGTGATGGCTATAAGTACAAATAAATCTAAGTTCAATCAAACCTTAGTTTTAAGTCTAAAACGTCTCAATAATCTCAATACAGTCTATTAAAATCATTTGAATAAAAAGTGCTCAATTATACAAAAATACAGATACAAAATAAATCCGAAGATTCCCGGCTCACCACACCACTACGGCGGGTACGTCGGCCGTACGCGCGTAGTATGCAGGAATTCCACTACGGAGTTTTTGCGGCGCGGTCGCCTTTCGCTCGTGAGTTTTTCGCCTGCTCCGTGTAAGGCGCTGCGCCATACACAGTTAGTCGCCGCTGAATTGTTTTTAAATGACGGTAGGACTCGGTGCACTGTGTACGAGGGTTTAGGGTGCGGTATTTATGGTCGTTATCGATATATTTATAAGAAGCGGCTTAAAATACTAACCCCAATCCTACGCTGGATGGGTGTCGTAAGAGGCGACTAAATCACGCCCGCTGGTGTCAGGGCCCCTCGGAGGGATTATATTGATAATATTAATTTAATAATTATGATTTAATAATATTGATTAAATTGTTAATCATTATCACTATTATTATTTCTCCATGGGGTTCGTCTGTGTAGCTACCGCCCTTGAGCATGAGTCAACCGCCAAACTACTCGTCATGTTTCGGCTGGGGGCTTGTGAGCCAGTTTTTTTTTTCTTTTTTCTTCTCTCTTTCTTGAGCAGCAACGCATCAGAGATGCCTTTGGTGTTCCTGATGTTCATGGGTGACGATAGCCACTTAGCATCAGATGGATCGTCAGCACATTTGCCGGCTATTTCCGTAAAAAAATGTTGTTATTAATTAAATCGTTTTATTTAGCTTGCCCTGAAATTTTGCATATTGATATGGTTCCGATAACAATACATTTTTATGAAAAGCATGACCTGATAATAATTTTAGGGTTTGCTCCAGATGAGGAAACTCTGTAACGGTTAACAGCACGGTCACATTTTTTTTCTTTAGTTCCTAAATTGCTACTATAAAACAGTTTCGTTTTTAAACTATTAACTTGTTTTATATTCTGATATATCCAGAGATTCTTACATCTTGCGTGTGAAAATCAAATACTTCCATAGGTAGTTCTGATTGCTTTCGTTTATAAACCTGTGTTGAGATCAATCGTCTTCGCAAAGCTTTATTTCTCATCTCAATCTATATGAAAGTCTCTAGATTTTTCAAATTCTATTTTAAAGAATCCAAGGTCATCGTACCGGTACGATTAAAAAATACTCTCCTATTTTATCATTTGAAGTTCAACTCTGTAGAAAAATACCTACTGTTGAATACTACATTAGTTATAATTATAACACCACGGAGATAAAATCTTTCTATTCCGTGTCTGACATTAACGATAACACCCCATTTGCTTACTACAATTTATTTAATTCCACAAACACGCACCCACGTCATTCGAATGGGCTGTGGTCGGCAAAATCAATACGATCTTTTGTTCATCCCCACATGGTCCGCTCTTACGATAAGCGAATCGCAATATCCCATTCCGTCTGAAGTCAGTAAAAGTATCCGTTTGTTTGCTTTTTTTACTCCCTGTTATGTCTAAATCCAGACTTTCCTTATTTTTATTGCCGGCGGAGTTGAGTTCGCTAACTTGGAGCTGGACGATTACTGATGGAAGTCGACCTTGTGGCTCCATTGGTGGTATGACCTGCGTATCAAGACATTTGATTGGATCACCGTCCGGTAGACATTTAAGTGGATTGAACTTCTCTATATGGCTTTAGAACTTCAGCGCTCTATGAGATGATTTTTCACGAATGTATGGTAAAACTAATGACTTGATTTTGCTCATGTTCTTAGGCGATAGTCACCGCTATTAATAACAGACTTTAAAATTAGGGATAACTAAGAAACTTCTCGTCACATCTCGCTCTTTAAGTGGGACCGCATGGCAAGCACCAGCTTTCGATTAAAAAAAGAATCATCAAAATCGGTTCACCCAATCGAAAGATCTGACAAACATAAAAAATACAGTCAAACTGAATACCTCCTTTTTTGAAGTCGGTTAAAAATAGATTACTGTACTAAGTATGATTTTTATATTTTTATTTTATTACCACGGTCTGCCCGTAGCTTTGCTCGCGTTTGCCGGGATTATAAATACCCTATCTCCTATTTCAAGTCATGATGTAAGTACCTGTGTCATCAGTTTCATGAAAACCCGTTCAGTAGTTTTTGCGTGCAAGAGTCAGGCAATGTGAAAGTTCACATTTGTGAAACTCACGTTTTGTAGCTGCCACAGCTTCATCAATGAGTAATAGGTACTTAGAATTACGATTTATGTTACGATCGAAACTTCGAATAGGCGTACTGAGTCACAGGTTTCTCAGAGATTTCGATAATGATACTCAGTACGTATATATTCTGATTTAATTTGTTTGCCAAAAGCACTTTCCTTATTTTCACGAGTTTCATTAATTGGCACTCGTATTGGAATATGTCTCTGTCGGTTTTTGGGATTAAGTGGGACTGTTTCACAGGTCAGGAAAATTGGGAAAACAAAATGCTATTTCAGGGAATTTCTAAAGAAGGAAACTTGTACAGTAAGTGCCTATAATACTTAAAATGTCAGATGGATAAAGAACCTAAGCTAACCAATGAAGAAACCTGCAGTCGTAAGTATCCTAGACTGAATAACGATATTTAAAATATGGTTCAATATTTTTTGGTAACGTACCGAAGTTTTTTAAAGTAAAATTAATAAACCTAACGCAGACGTCCACAATACTCTTCTAATTAGGCATTAGAAGATAACATCCGACAATAGCAAGGTATTATTACCTTATTGTGTACGTTACCAAAAAATATTGAACCATATTTTAAATATCGTTATTCAGTCTAGGATACTTACGACTGCAGGTTTGTTCATTGGTTAGCTTAGGTTCTTTATCCATCTGACATTTTAAGTATTATAGGCACTTACTGTACAAGTTTCCTTCTTTAGAAATTCCCTGAAATAGCATTTTGTTTTCCCAATTTTCCTGACCTGTGAAACAGTCCCACTTAATCCCAAAAACCGACAGAGACATATTCCAATACGAGTGCCAATTAATGAAAACCATTATTGGTTTTGTTGTAAGATAAAAACTGTTATTGCTGCAGTCAATTACCAAATAAAAGACGATTAAGTTATGATAGTATACGAGCTGATATTATTCAAGTACATAATAAGACTTCGTGAAGTCAAATACCTGGAATTAGACAACCTCCAAGAAGGCAGGTTATGCTGGCCAATAATGGCATAACGATTCAATAATGTTATTCGAAGACATTGAATGCAGTCTTTAGAAAATACATAAGTGTTTAATATCTTTTGAAGTTGTGATAGAGAAAGATGAAGTTATTTATCTTGGGATTCATAAAAGCGTTGGTTTATCATAATAGTAAACTCGGTAAACATCGTAAATACACGTAATACGGTACTGACATTACCTGCGCAGACGCAATAAATTGACCCCATACCTGTATGGATGAAGATGTAAAATCGTTTATGAGTTTCGATGCACGTCGGAACACACGCGTTGATGCCTCTTACTTACTTTACGATCATAACATCGACATAATTAAAGCGGTAGTATGTACTAGCTAATAGCTATGTTTCCCAGTGGAGTTTACTACGCGGCCAGTTTAATTAAGGTTATGCACTACATTGTATAGAGAGATTAATACGTAGAGGTGAAGACGCAATCGAGACGTTTTCCATAAAGATTCATCCTACTTAAGAGACGCTTTGAATAGTTATAGGTTTGAAAAACACTCAAATATGAACTATTTCGTGTATGTACCTAATATTTTGTCAAACTGGTTGTACCTAATTACTTAAGTCTTGGTCGGTCGAGTTTCAAATTCAATACGTTCCTAGTATTTCCTCGCTTTTCTTTGTTGTGTTTTACATTAATTAACAATAATGTTCCTAATAGCGGAATAAATAACCAAAATTTAGTACCCCTCACGTACTAAAATGCATTTGAAGATAATTTGAATCGATCGACAGTAATGCCATCTTTTGCGGAATAGCGAAATCATAACCAGCATAAATGTTTTCGATATATTATAATATTTTATTATTATTTTATTCTAGTATCCGCCCTCGCTTTGCTTCGGTTTACGTATAGTAGATCCCTAATTATTTTTTTTAAATATATCCCAAGTTACTCAGAACAATAGAAACATTGGTGAAAGAATTTTTGAAATCTGTCTAATAGTTTTTGAGTCTATCCATTACGAACAAACAAGCAAAAATTTTTTTTTGTAATATAAGTTTAGATATAGTATATTAATAATAATATATTTATGATATTTTCTTTATTATATTGTAACTCCCTAAACTTACTGTTTGTGCTATTACTACGTACATAAATAAACCAGAAATTATCATAATATTATAAGGAATTTTTGGGAATTTTAGGGACGTCAGTTAGAAATCTATCACACGACATAGCTTGTCGTGTCGGTATTTAAATCAATATTTAAAATCGACATAAGTGCAAACACAACGATTAGAAATAGAAACATTAAAAGCTGTCCATACATGATCAAGTATTCTTGTCAAGTTTGCAGTTTGACTTGAAGCGGCATCCAGCTTGCATGACATAGCTATATGGCCAGATAGGCATACCGTGGCCATACACCGTCAAGTTTACTGGATGCCGCGTCAAGTCCGCTGCAAACTTGACAAGTATACTTGATCGTGTATGACCACCATAACAGTTGGCTAGACACTACACATGGCAGTGATAGCCTAGTGGTTAGAACGTAGATCTCCCGAACGCGGGGGCCCGAGTTCAAATCCTCTAATTTTCAAATATTATGTGCGTATTAAAAGTTGATTATCACTTGCTTCGGTGAATGAAAACATCGTGAGGAAACCTGCACACCTGAGAATTCTTCATAATGTTCTCAAAGGTGTGTGAAGTGTACCAATCCGCACTTAGCCAGCATGGTAGACTATGGCCTGTACCCCTCACATTGTGAGAGGAGACCCCGAGCCCAGCAGTGGGACAATTATGGGTTGTTGCTTTGCTTTAGACGCTGCACTAGTTCAAGCTTGCTCTCGTACGACATGTCGCAACGTCGTGTCGTGGTCCTATCGCTGTTGGCCGACAGCCAGCCCTCACCTGTACGCTCCAATTTGGTTTCCGGAGGATGCGGCGGCGGGTCTATTTATAATGGTGTGACGAACGTCGATGACAACCCACTCTAGGACGAGTTAATTGGCTCAACTTTTTCATCGAAAGCGTATCGAACTCCGAAAATCTCTATTACGACGCAGTGGTTCGGTTTATATCGAAAATTCAGCCATGTTAAAAGGTTTCTAAGTTTTCATGTATTCGATGAACAAACGAATTGTCGGTCTATCACTATCGCGCCTTTTGTACTCAAAATGGAAACATACATAAGAAATCATTACCCATACCAGTTGCTTACAAAATGGCAAAACTTATGTCCATTACCTATGAGGGACAAGGCTGTGAACAGAAGCCGGCCCGGCTCCTAGGTGGTAGAGTTTCGTGTAAGGATTAAGTTACTGATATATTCCTTCTGGCACTTGTATCTTTATGTGAAGCCTGCCTGGCAACGAGTTAAAACTCTAGGCAAGCCACCGAAAGACTCATGTTCTTGCTGGAGACTTGAAAATTTGTACTCTTTTCTCCTCTTGTAGCTGGTAGTAAAAGAAAGCTACAAAGGGACAGAATCCCATGAAAACTCGATTAAGACTTGACACAAAGTGTTCTTGATGTAATTTGCTTCGTATGTAACTTGCCATACAACGGCAAGTATCTATTGGTCAGAGGATGAGAATTAAAACTTAATCTAAAATCCATCTGACGACCCTTCGTTGCGTAATGGTTACCATGCTGAAATGTCGTTTGAAGGGTTCTAGTTTAGATTTCCAGTGAGGCAGGAATTATAATGATGAGTTTGAATTTCTGTTCTCGGTCTGGGTGTGTATTGTCCATGGCACCAATGACGCGGGGAATCGTACTGTGGAGCTGTGTGCATTATTAAAAAAAATCTGATAACTTGGAAAAATTTTCCTTTAACATTCGAGTGAAAGCCTGAATTTACAGGGCGCTTTTTACTTGACTGCCTCCGTAGGGGATAGGTAATTAGATATGTTATAAGTACTATGATCATACTTGCTGTTCTGATGATATTTATTCATTTAATAATTATTGCAACTATGATTCTTGCGGGTGCTAATAAAATACCTACATAAATCATAATATACAAGACGTGGAAAATAAATAACTGTTGTATACTTAATTACAAACAATATGTAAATAGATTTTCTTGACAGAATTTGAAGCGAAAATAATTTACTAACAATAAGCTCATTCGCTTCTCCGTATCAAGCGTAGGCGATCGTTTGTTTACAAAATAAATCTGGATCACAAGTAATTAATGAGGGTATCATGAGAATGTAATTTTCTTTGAAACGATACTCGAAATTTTCTTTTAATTATACTGTAGTGCCGACGTCACGACGATGATCTCGACTTATCTTATGACATACAAAATACGTAGATGTTCCTTAAAAGCCACATTAAGTAGTTTTAGCGTGGGCGATGACATATTAGCAACTAGTTCGTCATACAATCTCCATAGACGTAGGCGAGTAATTTGGGAGTCATTTCCCCCGGAATCCCATTCTTCAGGAGTAAGCTGGGGAGTCTCATGCGTGGGTAACTTGTATGAATGGCTCTCGTCTCACGTCAATGTAAGGATGAGTTCAAACTGAAATTACTACGTGGGTTGTACGCTGAAGTATTTGCAGATGAACGATTTCAATAGTTCATTACACTTAAGGGACTTATACGTATGTTTAGGATGAATGGACTTCGTGGAAACGATTTACAATGATTCCCATGGCTAGACTGCTTTATATGTGTGAGAAAGTGTTGGTATGTGTGTATCTATTTTTATATTTTTTTTAAACTTTTAAAGGAACCTGGTGCCACTCGTTTTTGCTGATGATCAGCGGGTCGCAACACAATCAGACGAATTTTGCTTAGGCTTGAAAATAAGATTCTCATATACCTACCTACCTACATATTCGTACCGAAAGGAATATTTTAAGCAACATTGTGTTTAATTAGTAATGTTTATTACCGTTTCATTTCAATCCTTATACCTTTAATACAGATCTGAAATAATGCGTCAGCTTTATTTACAGTTGGTTGTAAAAAAAATTGGGAAAGCCATTTACCATCTAGCAGATTAATTCATGTTCTTTTGGTAGGTTTTTCTGTAATATAAACAAATAAAATGCATATAGGTATATCATGAAAATCAGTGTCGTCGGACCTTGCTTCAGTACAAACACTTATTATTGTTATCTTTAGATTAAGACTTTAACAGATAGTTTGTGCTTTCCTTCGAATAAAGGCTTCTCCTTCTTTCATTGCGGCACCAATAAATGATCATGCTAAGCCTGACCACTGAAATAAAAACAAAGTCCGTAAATAAAACACAAGGATCCCCTCATTTGTTTCATAAATTGTTTATAATAATAAACTGTTTATGTTTATGATAAACATGCAGCAATAAATAAGCTCCAAAATAATTCACTATTCCGCAATAATACAATAACTCAGGAATGGAGTTTTAAGTGTGACACGTTTAGAAATATCGTAAATGAATTACAACAGCTTTTTTTCGCGTTTACAACTGAAACGGAGCCAATTTTTTGTCACTACGGATGGCATGTCCAAAGAGTGACTCCCGTTTAGATAATACAAGTTATTTCTGCTCTTACATATGTTACTCGTCAGACGAAATAATAAGGCCATTGGCCTAATGACAGCAGTTTTATTTTTAGTTAGGGACTCTTCAAGACGAGTCGTTTTAAGCTGTCGAGGTGAGAGTGAGAGGATTGGTAGAGAAATTCGTGCTCATACACTGTTATTCTCCAATATTGCAACAGGTTTTTGGCACGAAGGTACCCTGATTTATTGGCTCGTTAATCGTTTTGCAGATGTCGTTTTTCTCAACCAATTTGTAAACACTTTAGTGTAGCTGAATAATGTTCAGTAGTTTCCACCTGTACTCGAGTCTTCTGCGTTTATGTTTCATTAAAAATGCTTCAGGAATATAATTAAATCTATATTTGAAAATTGAGTATCTTCAGATAAATTAAAGTATTTTTAAGTGCTCAGTTCGAGGGTATTTAATCTCGTAGAATTAGCTTAATCTACCGATTACAAAAGATGATGATGTTTAAAATATTTATCAGCATACATAATTATCTGTCTATGTCAAAATTATTAAGTCGACTAGGTACTACTATTGTCTACTATGAAAGCGTTCCATAAAAGTAAACTTTGTAGGTCTGGACAGAAACAGTAAACAACGCCAGGGGAGTCTATTGACTCACTATCCATGGCCACTGGATATTATTTTATTTAAGTATTTATTTACACTTCATAATCTAAAGCATACCTAGGAGTTAGTTCGCATAAGCGACCAAGTTTTTAGTCCCCGACGCAAAAAGGTGTGTTTATGTCGTCACTGTGTCTATTTGGGACCTCGTAGCTTCAAAAAGAATGAACCGATAATGATGTGATTTTTTGAATCGGAAGTCTTGTTTGTCGAGATGATTTTTAGCTGTTCGTGAAAATAAAGCATCAGGGGCTTTGCCTATCAATAAGTATATAAAAATTTCGTGTCACGGTGTTTTGTGGTAACACTATTCCGAAACGATTCAACCGATTTTTATGAAATTTTTGTGTGTATTTGGTAGATATGAAAATAGATCGTAAAGTATATTCCATATCCCTAGGTGATTAGGGTTCCCATGGGATGGGGTTTACGCGGGAAATCTCACGGGAACGAAGTCGCGAGCATAGCTAGTTAAACTATAATTTATAGTTATGTAACTAAAGTTTGTTAGTATCTAATCAGTCATTACGTCATCCACAGGTAACCCAGCGCGGATCGAAGAGATGCAGTCGGTGAAGACTGCCCGCGGCGGCCGCGTGAGGCTGGAGTGCCGGGCCAGCGCGCGCCCGCCGCCGCGGATATCCTGGTACAAGGACGGGAAGCCCGTCGCCGATATCGCTCTTAGGAGATTTCGGGTGCAGAATTACAGGTGGGTGGAGTGTGACACCAGGCGCGCATGACTTCATATGACGCATGACCTGCGTAGACGAGGGACAATCCTTGGAGAACGTTGACAACTGTACCGAGTAATGCACGTGAGATATAAGATACCTATTTATTTCTATAATGACCTACTGATACACAATCTTCTATGAGCTTATTACAGTTATTTTATATACCTATTATTTAATACCCTTATTTAATTCTTATTTAATACCCTGTTTCATTAAAAGTCTGATTATAAGATGATGTCTAACAATCAAAGTATGTTATATTATTGTATTTATGTTAAAAAATAACTAACTAGTATAATAACAGTTTACTCCTTACGAACGAGTAGGTATATTATAAAATACATATACCTAATAGATTAGTAAATCAGTAACAACGCCATCTAGATTTTTTGTTACGAAATAAAAACATACCTAACGCATAACGTAACGTAACGGTTTGATTTTACTCTCCATAAATTTTTTTACCCCGGGTTTAGATTACATAGGTTAGGTTAGTTATATGAAAATCGATTCTTAAAGAGGTAAACTCCAAAAAATATACTTACATGCCTAGGGGCTAGGTATGATTAAATTGATTAAATCATTGACTTTTCACTGAGGAATAGGTTTCGGGAAACGAAGCGTACAGTTCGGTATCTCCTAAGTACCTAAATTATAAGTCAAATTACTATATCTACCTATATCAATCGGAGTCCAATAGGCCTATTAATTAGGTACTCAAATTTTGCCAATAAATCTATCTAGTGTAACTAACCAAAGAAATCAGGTGACCTTTTTCATAGTAAAAGTTAATATCCATACTGGAAGCTGTTGTGTATTACATCACGCTCTGTAATGACCCAATTAACTTGTCTATAATAAGCCGCTGATCTTGATTCGGAAGGAGACCGTATCTAAACACATACAAGTTCCATGTGGTGCTTACATTAATGTCTTTGGTCTTACCGTCTGTTACACGCTCAATTGATTGTTGATTGAATATCGAGAACGCCGATGATCTGTCCGAGGAATAAATTAGGAAGAGCGAATGCAGTTTCAATTCAATATTTATGCGCTCCTTGACATGGACTTTTTAAAAGTTTAAAAAGATACCTATTTAGCACGCTTTACATTAGCTACTCTGATGTTATATTCAGGTGCTTTGACTGCTACTTCAGTAGGCATTGTATAATTGTGTAGTAATTCCAAGTAGGTATTACGATTACTAACAAAGCGGAGTATAAAATATAACTAGAAGCAAGCCCAGACGATCCAAGGCAACATTCCCCAAGTGACTTCCATCAAACTAAATTTCCACTAAGTCTTGGTACACTACATAATAGTCCTTATTTCGAGGCAGAACTGTTTGACGTGCATGCAGAAATGTAGACAATTGGATCAAGCAATTGTGACGAATTGCTACAGGAATTTCACGGGTCGTTTGTTGGGGACAGAAAGTGTTTGCAGGAAGGAGATTTGTCTGGATGACTTCGAGCTATTGTTCTTAACTTCTGTAGACAAATAAAACTATACCTAGGTATATTCTGTGCTAGTGGCCCGACCCGGCTTCTCCTGGGTTGAGCAAAGAATGATCTATCTCAGTACCACCGGTACTGCGTAGCTGGCTGCTAGGATAATATTCTTTTTTCACGCAAAATTTTAATATCGTAGTTAATTTTTATATTGTAAAAGACAAATAAATTCTAAAAGAAGTATCTACTTCATGCGAAACAATTTACCTTTTTACGCAGCGCGCTCCTTAAAAGCTCTAAAAATGCACGACATTTTCTGACTTAGTTGACGGAAATCAAAGCATTCCACGAAAACCGATGTAATCACCTAATGACCTAGATAACATGAAAATGTTTAAGGATATCGGGGGGAATCTTAAAAAAGATGCACGTCATCTCTGAGGAAAAGCTCCGGACGTATCTGCGTCGGCGTTCCCGCCTGCCTATGACGTGATGTCTTCAACAAAAGAGTGAATAGGTTTTTACTAAGCTAATGTACTCACCACCTTGGACTTGGATTGTAGTAAGACTTGTGTAAAAAAACCTATGTTAGGTATATAGGTCACAAAATTAAACTACAAAATCACTTAGTTACGGCACCTAGGTGGTTTTCGCAGTCAGCCGTAATGTCATCGAAAAGGCTTTAATCTCTGAAATCTTCACCCCTCATTTACACTCACGGCTCGCGGCACGTCTTGCAAGGCGAGTATAACAAAAGTAAAAGTACTCTATGGCTGCGGGCACGAGATCTGCGGCGGGCGGCGCGATGGCGGTTGCGGCGCGGCGCGGCGCGGGGCGATTAACAGCGGTGTCTTGTGGGGCACGAAAAAACGTTCGATCAATCGCGCTAAAGTAGTGTTGTGAAGAATGATAATATTATAATCTGTTTATTTATACTTTTATTGTTGAAGCGATGGCGTAAAGTGACTTTCGGAATAAAGTGACACTTGGTTTTCATACAGATGAAGGTACATGTTTCATCTATTCGGTTGTGAAAAACATGAGTTTACGTCGAAGAGAATTATTAGAGCCTAGTATTCTGATGACAGCTGAATTATTTTTACCAAGAAATGGTGTTCATCCAATAAATAAAGGAAGAAGTAATTTAGGCGAATTTTCTACTCTTTATAACTAAGGTGTCATTCAGAAAATATTAAAACTATACGAGAATGAGTACATTTTAATTATATTTTAGAGAATATTTAGAGAATATTTATTTGGTGCAAGTTTTTACTGTCCCATATAGCAGCTTTTGATGAAATACATGAAATTAGTTCTTCATTATAAATTTCTATTACTTTAAAATTATAATTCAATACAATTATATGTACTATCAATCTAGTTTGTTCCCATCTCTTCCGCGTCGCCGCGCATCGCCCCGCACCGCCCGTGCATCGCGCATCGCGCCGCTCGAAATCGCGGGTCTCGTGCCCGGTCCCATAGAACGCCATACTGTTGATTCCATCGCTTCAAATCGCGCCGCGCCGCAACCGCCATCGCGCCGCTCGCCGCAAATCCCGTGCCCGCAGCCTATAAAACACTCCACGCGAGTCCACCACGAGCCCCTTTGGATCGCGCCCAAAAAACTGCTCCTGATGCGATCCATGAGACGCGCCGGGGTCTGGTGCGCCCTGTTCAGATTCGCGCGCGATGCGTCTCCTGCTCGCGAGCGAGTCTAAATTAATGCAAAAAAAAGCAAAGCAATAACCCATAATTGTCCCACTGCTGGGCTCGGGGTCTCCTCTCACAATGTGAGGGGTACAGGCCATAGTCTACCATGCTGGCCAAGTGCGGATTGGTAGACTTCACACACCTTTGAGAACATTATGGAGAACTCTCAGGTGTGCAGGTTTCCTCACGATGTTTTCCTTCACCGAAGCAACTGATAATTAACTTGTAATACGCACATAATAAGTATTTAAAAATTAGAGGTGCGTGCCAGGATTTGAACCCGGGCCCCCGCGTTCGTGAGACCAACGTTCTAACCACTAGGCTATCACTACTACTAAATTAATGCATCAATCCTTATTCTCAATGTGTTTTCCAGAAGGCGCTCGGTTCTAGTGATAAGGCACGCGCGGCGCGAGGATTCCGCGACGTACGAGTGCAGAGCGCAGGGCGCGGTGGGGCCGCCCGCCGTCGCCACGGCCAACGTCAGCGTGTTGCCGCCGGCGCCGGCCGCCCCTGACACCAGTGAGTACCCTCTACTCCTCTAGTGTTTATGTGGGTACTCTGTGACACAGATTCTTCCTATTGCCTCCTCCCTTTCTGCAGGGACTATAGCGAGAGCTGACACCAGTGCATTGCCTCTAGTACGCATTCACAGCCTCACACTAGGATACCATATGTCGTGGGTGCCATGGACAACACACAAAGACACACTCGCAGACCATTTGAACTCGTCATTCTTTCCGCCTCGCTAGGAATTGGACCTAGAATTTATTATTATTTGAATTTGAAGCAACAAGAATTGTATTGTATCAAAAATATAATCTGACCCTTGTATATTTTAGTACCTACCTTACTCGTATCATAAGGTGCAGGATGCAGTGCTTTTGCAGAGAATGTTAACACGCCAGCATACAGCGAAGTCTCCAATAATTTTCCGTTGCAGACAATCGGTATCTTCATAATCGTGCCAATTTTCTCAACAAGCGTATCACACATTGTTTACCGAAGTTCAATACCGGTTCGCTTGCTGCGAGAAACTACTGGTTATTCTTCGAAGTGATCCGCAAACAATGCCGATATGAAGGCCAATGGAATGATCAGTTACCTATCGCGAATAATTAGCGGTTCAACAGCTATCAATGGCATTGTGTGTGATGATAGTTTTTACCAAACATCAGTGACTGCAATGTAGTGTTATCTTGCTACGTGTTTGATTGGTTTGCTTTCAATATAATATGGTTGATTTTGAGATCATATTAGTTATTAAGTGGAGGATTTATAGGTCGGCTAAGAACTTAGTTAATAAAAGTTCAAATGATACCATATCGAGCGATAGTAAACAGCTAAATACGCGAGAGAAATAGGTTCCAGGGCCATGCTTCATCTAGGACCTAGGTGTTTCATCTGGGTTAAAGCAGAGGATATTTGCATATTTTTACGGATGCTATGCTCCAGAGTGGAATTTAGAGGATCTAGTTGACTCCATTTTAACTGTAGACTTTTAAAGCTAAGAATTTTAGTGTTTGTTTATTCTGAAACTTTTGAAGTGTTTGTTTATTGTTTATTCTCTATTGCAGAACATAATTTTATCAGTTAATTTACCGAGTTGTATTGTATGTTTCAGCGCCCCTGGGAGCGCCGTGTCCCATGCCCGACCCGGCGTCCTACTGCCTCAACGGAGGCACCTGCTTATTCTTTGAGCTTGTTCAAGAACAAGCTTGCAAGTAAGTTATTTTATTCTTCACCTTTTAAGTATCCATATTGGTTTGTATATTTTTCATATTAATTTTTTTTCCTTTTCAGTTAAATGCAAATGTAATCATTTTAATTACTTGCTTTCTACTCTTTTCCTTTTTGACCGCCAACGCTTTGGCAGCTAAGGACCAAGGCCTAAGGCTCGTTTGTGGACTATTCAATAAAAAAAACTTCACGTAACAATGATTTTATAGATCAACTGTTAAGTTATTTACACTATTAGACTCCTTTTATAATAGTGATAGCTTACATACAGGATGTATTTTACGGTATTGTACGCGGTATATTTTCTACAAGTGAGTAATAATGACAATGATTTCCAGATGCCCTGAGGGCTTCAACGGGCAGCGCTGCGAGAACAAGGATGTCTCAAACAGGAGCAGTATGTATCATTCCTACACGTGCAAACTGGGCCTGTCCACGTCCTACTATTGCTGAGTGCCGAACGACCCACCAGACCCACCTTCCATTACTTTACTCGCCCCGACTGCGACCACACGAATGTCCGTCTCACTGAAGATTACTCTTCAAGTCTCGAGACAAACTTGTTTAGTGCAAATTTTGTAGATTCAATGTTTAGGTTGAAATATTGTTCACAATATTTTGATTTAGGAAATTACGCTCGAGTCCAGATGATAATAACATAGCGACAATACCATAAATCGACGTTTTGTTGCGTAGGGCCAGCTGTTTGCACGGCCAATTGTTTTAGAAACAATGAGGAATATTTTTGTAACTTGTCCACAGTATCTACGCGAAGTAACTTTTAGTTATTTAAACAATTCCTGATGTTAATGAACTGCCTAATTTACCTACCATTGCTTTTATTACTTATTAATTATTTGCAAAGCTTTAAATTATTGTAGTTTTATGAATATATAAATAGCTGGCCCAGTGAGATTATATTGTTAAGTACTTAGGTATTCTTTCCCTTTAGTGAAACTCATAAAGAGTTAAAAATGAAATTCACATTACAATATATTTAATGTAATAGTAAAACTGTAATGAAAAACACAAATTATAATTCACTTTAGGAATTTGAAATAACCACGAATTTTACTCAACTCAACGGTCCATTTAAAAAATAAATTATTCGTCCTATTTTTTGAAGTTGTAAATATTTTACGCGTAGGTATTTGTAATTTTGCGATTTATTGTATTGTTATTAACTCTAAGGTTTGATAACTCATTTAGTATGTAATAATCTGATGAAGAGACTTACAATATATGTACATATCTATTAGGGTAAGGATTTTTATATATTACACAAAACAGCAATTCGCAACCGGCTCGCTATTTCAAGTGTTGATTTTTTATATAATTTACTACCTATTATATTATTTACAGCCACTAATAAAATATTTTTATTGAAATTAGATTTATATAAAAATTTAAATTTTATTTTTAGCGTGTCCGGTGAACACAACATCTGAATGAATTACGTTTATTTTTCGCCCAACCGAGATAGACCACGATCAAAGAATACTTTTTATTTCTCTTATACTAGGTAGTCCTATATTAAATTAATTTTATCACACATTTACCTACTGAACGCATCAAAATCTGTTTGAATCATAGGACCTAGTAAAATAGAATTGTCGAGATGTTTGGGCAAATGTGTGATATCTAGTGTGTGACTGATTGGAGACATGGTTGTGGATATAGCGAGTGTTCTATTTAAAAAAAACTTGAAATATAATATTTATTTGCTAAGTGGGACCGAAACAATACCTTCAGCCGGCAGTTATGTACTATTTATGTTGATCGAAGACATACAAAGCGTCGCGTTTTGTTATTTTATTTTTCATTTTGTATAAAGTCCTTTTTATTTTTAAGTTTTCCTATTTATATGTAATTAAATTAGAAAATGAACTATTTATTTAATGCAATTTGAGGATTTTAGGGCATTATACAAGGGCGGAGTGACGTCACGTAACTGAAGTTTCTTATTCCAACAGACTGATTGGTTTCAATGTTTGTATTAAAATTTGTAAATAGTTTATTTGGCTCGTCGAATATCGCACCCTGACGTCACTGTGCTTTACTCAAGTTTTGTAGTCTCACAACAAATATTAAGGCGCAAAACATGTCATGTTATGTAATAAACATACCAAAATCACAATAAAAGAATGAGTGTTGGAATTAACCGTGAGGCGATAATTTATTTTTGTTTTTTTCACTTACACTTTACCTTAATCCTTTGGAATTTTACCTAAATGGTGGAAAGAGCTCAAGATGGTATGTATTTTTTATTCAAAATTTTTATTTGTTGCACCAAAATAACACTCCGCACTCATTTTCTAATATGAAAAAATGTAACTTATTTCAATTTTCGTTATAAATAAGACTAACTGATTAATAATCGTATATTTACAATTTACATCCATTATTGGAGCCCACTTCTGGACATGGGCCTCTTCTTATGTTTATTCTATGCTTCAGTTTCTCTTGTCGAGAGGTGGTTGCTTTTCAAGGAACTTTATTCCTCAGCTATCAGATAATCAAACTAGGTATGTCAACTCACAAGCATAATATCGTCTCCGAATTTTATAGTTCTGGATTCGACCACGTAGAGTAACATCAAAAATACATGTTATCGTAAATAATTTGGAGGTATTAATTTAGAGCTACGTCGCCATTTTGACCATAAGTTACATTTTTTCATTGGTAGTAACTAATTTACTAATGCTTCATAAACTAATACTGACATTGTATCTACTGTGCATGTTCTATCGGTCTATCTGTAAACCTAGATGTTCTTATTATTTGTTGTGAGATAACAATACCTTCGCAGTCAGATAACAAAGCATGTATAGGTTAGTATACCGAAATAAGATGGCGCCCAAACAGGGACATATCGTATACTTTCTATGATATAATTCCAACAAAATGGACTTCTACTCATAGTATACAGTAGATAGTAGCAAGAATCGTAATTAGTTATAAAACATAATATAATATACAAATATATTATTTAAAGCATTTACATTATACTTTTGGTTTCGGCACCATCTTGGATTTTTGTCTATGTAATGAATTTGAACAAATAAGATTGTAAAATGTTACAAATAAATTAAAATTAAAATCGTATTTTTACAGGTTTGGGCGAAAGACTGTGGTAAAGACAACGCTGATGGATGACGGAACGTAGGGGACGAAAATTTCAACATTCCTGCTTATTCATAGACAAGCTTCGAGATAATTCATCTTGCTTGAGCTTGAATGTAGGTGAAAATATTTAAACATAGCCGAAACATATTTCTGATTACAATACTCATATTAAACGAACATCGGAAACACTACAAAGTATAATAAAGACTAATTAAAAACGGTTACACGAAACACATTACAGGGAAATAAATATTAGGATTTAATACTTGCAAATTCGCAGTACCAAAACTTTTTATATTACTGTCATTCAATAGAATACCTTAGTAATAGTTATATAGAAGACACATTTAGACTTTTCAGCCATCCTTACCTACTAGGTACTCCTCGAATTTATAGGAATCTCTAACTCAAGAAAATATTTTAAGAATTATTTTAATTATACATTTCATGTCGCCACTGAAAGATTTATACGAATTTAAAACAAACTTCATTGATACAGGATTCAAATTCAAAAACATACATATTTCAAACGATGACGATAAAGATTTAACAAAATATTACTCCCGAAATAGACATTATACAGGGAACATTTTGTCGACCTTAAAACTATTAGATATACATATTATAAAATTATATTGCGCATGCGCATCACCTATAACGAATTATGTGCAAATTTTAAATTACATGCTTTGTGACAGATATATTAAGTTCAGATTACGTATGTACCAACTTTTATTTTTTATACATATTTGTATAATGATGTTTGATGGATAATATTCTCACAACTTAAGGTATTGAATTTCAGTACCACCACAAACTGATATTAGGTTATTAGGTAGGTACTAAATAATCAATTAAAACAAATATTTTAATAGCCTGAAGGGCTGACGGAAAAGCACATGCGCCACCTGATGGTACACAAGTGAATTAAAAAAGTACCTACCTACCTATTTGTAAATAGTGTTGTTAATGCAGCTACAAATAATAATGCTTACGATAAACTCCAAATCAAATTATTTTGGTAATTCTTGAAGGAATGAATGAACACATTTTTGAACTTGAAATCTAATACTGTTTCGAAAAGATAATAATAAAGAGGAAAAGAAACGGCAAAAGAAACTCCTCAGTGCATCTTTTAAAACTGTTTCTGAAATTGACTACATTACTTATGACACTATATTTATTTTTTGTTGAAATTGTAATTTAACATTGTTTACCACCGATATCTATAACTTCATAAATTCTCTTTAAAAGCTTTACACAAACTTGCCTTAATTACTTAGCAGAATCTCGTACGCAAGTGTTGAAATGTTAAGTTGTATTAACGATTTGTACAGTATTATTTGCTGAATAGACATTATTTATTGTAGACTAGCTATTTTTAAGTGCTTTGTTATAATTAAATGAATTGTGAAATACAGTATTTTATTTTCCTTCCATCGCGATTGATAGGTACAAAAACTTAATTATCTTGAAGCGCGAATAACTCGGCTGCTTGTATCAATTCTAAATGATCGACAGAGTTAAGCAAATGTAGGGCCAGGCTAAGTGATCGCTGGTGGGAATTTCTTGATCGCTTCCGTGCGCCGGAGGGCCGCAAAGACAATGGTCTCGTTTATAATTAGACTAATTGATCCGGCGAACTTCGTATCGCCTAACAATCAATTAATGTACTTTTTACTTTTATACTTTTGGTAGGTTTAACAAATTCTCTCCCTCTCTCTCACTCTCCGGAACAATTCCATGATACATGATTTTTGGGTAACTTAAACCGTTTACGAACCGCACGCAATGGAAGCTCTCAAAAAGGAATATTTTCAGTTTTTGAAACATTTTCCATTGATGCTTCGCTCCTATTGGTCGCAACGTGATGATATAAAGCCTAAAGCCTTCCTCGGTAAATGAACTATCCAACACAAAAATATTTTTTCAATACAAACAGTTCCTGAGATTAGTGGGTTCAACCAAACAAACTCTTCAGCTTTATAATATTAGTATAGATAGCGTTCGTTAAACACTTGGGTTAGGTTAGGTAGATGGAATATGCTTTAAGCCTCAGCGGAGACCAGTATCCTGTGTCCACTATAGGATACATAAGTTTTGTAACTAGGCATTGAAGTATTACTAGCGTATAGAACCGACACCGCGAACACCATGTATTTATGTCCCAATGCATTGGCGCCACGTGGCTTCAATCTTCAATGGATTCGTTCCATTGTGAAAGGAGAACGGGGGCTCAATTTTGAAAATGGAACCTCCCGGCGGGACACACATTTTGTTCGAGATGTCTGATCTATGACATTATACTTCAATGTAGCTAGGTCACTGTTCAGATACAATATATTGCTCTACTATTGAGGTACGAGATGAAATGCCGTATTTGCAAGACTGCAGTTATTTAGCGACAGACATCACTGTGATATGAGACAAGTATGGTGGAGCAATAATAAGAGGATCTTTACATAATAGGAACACCAATTTTATAATACACATGGAACCAAACACTCGCGTGTGTACCTATTCCGAGCATTAGAGAAATTATTAAAATTCAGAAGTTATAAAATAAACTCAAATAATAATAGCACATTTCCAGATATCAGAATTGAATATATTATAAATAAAACAACAAAGCTTATTATATACAAAGCACACATACAAAATAATAAAAACCACATAGTGAAAATAAAGTTCAAAAATTAATTGCTTCGATACAGCCATTTCCAATATTTTACTTATTCAAAATATGTTAGGCTCTTGATCTAGTGATCGCAACAATCCCATTTTATGAACTTTCGACATTTCTTAGGTAAGTTACCGAAGATTATGGATCAATATAATATTAAGAATGGTCATTAGTTTTGTAAGTAGGTACAACTAACTGGGAGTTGAAACTGATGTGTAAAGAATAATCCCAAAAGATGAGACCGCGACCACTCACCGCAAAAATCTAAAGGTAGGTAGATTGTAGGTAGTAGGTAAGATCTGTTCAATGATATTAAACTATAGATACGTAATGCCCTTACAAATCAACCAAAAAAAATCTGTTCCGACCGAGCTACAACACACACACGTTTATCTTTTGTTTCACTACACCAATCAACTACTACATTAGTAAATTATGTAAAAGGGGTGGCACTACTAAAACCATAATAGTGAAAAAGACAGCTAGACGGCCTCACTCAGAGGCAGCTATCAACTGTCTGAATTAAAATCGCTATACTTGACTAAATTCGACTGACGTAATTTCAGCGCCGTCTTAGCATATCTACCTCTTTTTATACATATAATATCATTGGAGCTGTTATATAAAGTGCACTTAGACTTGGAATTAAAAAACAAAACGTCACGCAGATAGAATATTCTATATGCGATGACATTACTGCGTGACGACGTCAAACATCATCGTCATTGTCAGACATCAAATTGCGGTGAGCGTTCATGCAGTGTATCATACAAAATAAATGTTGTTTGTTAAAACCTTTCTTTACAGAAATATCTTCTACAAATGCATGAAAACTACTTAGTTATATTTTTACTCTTTCAAAAAGACCCCAAACTTAATTATTAGTTAAAAACTTACAATAGACTTACTTATAAACATACTTTGTACTATCACAGTTCTATGTTAAAATAAACATGATTGAAATGGCATTATTTGACCAATTAAAAAGGTTGAAACACCCCAGAAATGCGCTTATAAATTAGGCAACTTTGACTTTTAGATAACAGAAAATTATGTCGCCAAGTGAGAAAAAAATGGAAACATCAACTTGAACAGGAAAATATTATTATGTATTAAAATCACATAATTTGCAGTAGTTTTGAGTAAAATTAGATTCACAGTTTCTGGGGTGCCCATACATTGGCCTTTATATTTTCTATGTTTGCAAGAATTTAGGAAAACACTGGTAATAAATTATTCTGAGTTTGATTATCTCAAAAATATATTAATTAATGTGTGATAGCAAACAAAACATTTCAGATGGGATATTTCGTACTGAAGAATTATAACTTATTACCTAAGCATTATCTTATACTACTTATTCAGCTGCCTCTTCGAACATTACACCAACTCAACAATTCATATCAGGCTTGACTTATATTAAAACCAAAAAATACACTCGAAGAATAACTCTATACAAACGCACACATAGACACAGTACTAAGGATTGCAATCCAGAAAACCGGATCCGACTGGATCCGGCGTTTTTTACACATACTGGATCCGGTGGAATAGGGATGTTGACACTAATTATAAATTAATATAAATTTATGTCTAAAATATTAGTGGTAACATTTAAAGGCCTAAAATATGAATATTTTATTGAAATCAATCACAATAAATTAAATATCATTAATTTAAAATGTTAAAAATTGTACTCACTGTCACGTGACCTCAAACTCCATTTTGAGAATATGACGTCATTGGAACAATTTTATATGGAAATTCAACAAACTTAGTATACAGATAGTATTGAACATCGTTTAGTGACGTCACGTGACGTTTTTGGTGGGAAATTTGATAATGATTTTTATTTATCAATTTTTGTTTTAAAATTGAAGATTATTATTTTTATAATATTTTTTTCGTGAATATTGAGGTTCTATCTATAAAATAAAATTGAATCCTAAAATTAGTCAACATCCCAATTATCCGGTCACGCTTCTGTTTGGCAAAATAATGTAGCTTTTTATTGGTATAACAAATTAGAAAAAAATAAACACCAAAACTTAACTCTTAATAATCTATACTAATATTATAAAGAGGTAAGATTTGATTTTTTTTGCATTGAATAGGCTCCGAAACTACTGATCCGATTTGAAAAATTCTTTCACTATTGGGAAGCTACACTATCCCTGGGTGACAGGCTATATTATATATTTTTTTTACTATTTTTTCCGAAGCGAAGCGAGGGCGATTTCCTAGTATTAAGTATAAGATAATCATCATTAGGTGCTAATTGAATTGAGTATTTATTCCTTGGCTCGGTTGCATTTTCTTTGTCTTTTCGCATTTGTTCCTTTGTAATCAAAAAAAAATTATATTAGAAACAGTATAGTGGAACTAGAAAGAAAAATTCTGATCACATGATCAATCCGATTAAATTCGGCCGCATTGAAAATGACACCGGATTGCAATCCCTACACAGTACCCAGACAGTTTTTCTTTTTTTTATGGAAATAGCTAGCAAACAAGCTAACAATCCACCTGATGGTATGTTGCTATCGTCGCCGATGGACATCAGCAACACCAAAAGCATCACTAATGCATTACCATAACCATACAAGAAAGAGAAGAAAAATAAAGTAAGATATGGACATAATAAATATGAGTGATATGCTCAATACTGCTCCCATATCCGTGAATGGTGTCTATGTACATTTTGGTTGATCCCACAGTATTATGCCAGATAATACTTTTGTAGTAGAACTGATGGAACCATAAGCAACATGACATAAGAGCTTAATATTTCAATGCTTTCTATGAGTGATGTAGGAGGTAATATTGATTTGGTCTAATGTCCAAAGAATCTAACACTACCTTTAATCCAGTAACTTATAACTAACAACAGTCTCCATTTTGTGGAGACTCGTTGAGAAGGACTTTAGTTGTACATTCTGAGCATTTGTTATGGACACCGGTTCTGCCTCTGCCCACTTTTCAGGTATATCACAATCAGGTTTAGCATGAACGAGAACATCAAACGAGCACCTACAGTCTAAGAAGGGTAGGTAGGAGATAGTGGCAGCTACTTGCAGCATAACTTCTCTAATCTCTTGCTGTATCTTCTTCAGATCCTTATTGCCAACTGTTTCGTTCTTCTCCTTGGACAATGCCAGGTCACCATCCTCATACTGAATGTTGAAGTCCCAGCACTCAAGCACCTCCTTATTGGCGACATTCAGTATTACCAAGGAGAGTTTACTCACTTTTTTGGTGACTATCCATTCTGGAAACATATTATAACTTCATCATTATAAAAGAAGTACCTACTACGAAACATTATTTCTTTTTTTATATTTAATTATCATTTCATTCATAGTTTACTACTCTACTCATTCTGATTTTATATTTTGATCTAAAATTATAAAAATTCTCTACAATTACACCATACCATTGATGAATACACTCTTGCAAAACCAAATATTAAAGAAGAAACAATTTAAAGTACACTAATGAACAAAAAAAATCTAATGATCTCAAAAGAGACCCTAATACTGGCAGGTGAAACAATGAAACAGATAATAATACAATAAACAATGCTAAAAAATATGTAGGGAAACATAATGAAAATTTAAAATGAGAATGTACCTTCACTCTGTGATAACAGGTTAGTTAAAAAGTTTTTGATTTGTGGATCTTCAGAAACAAGCAGAGTGATTCCATAGTGCTGCTGGGTTTTGAATGTTTCCGGTGGATAAAGCCCTCTTTGAAACAGCACTGAGTTAATAGCAAATTCTGAAAACAATATATTTATTTATATTAATAAACCTATTATATAGATTACAAGCTGTTTTAGCTGTTACTAATAAACACAGCTCTCAGACTAGTGAAACACACAAATGAATATAATATATATTACATTGGCAGACATTTTGCTGGTTCGATTTTATCATTTTAAAGAAATATAAGCAGTGATAGCTATATAGAATAACTTACTTAAATATTCACAAACAATCTGAGCTGAACCTCGAAGAGTGATGGTGTTTTTAGTTTGTTGTTGAGACATTTGTACTTAAATAATAAAGTTTAGGCTAAAAGTAATAATTACAACCTTTATAAACAACTCTACAAAAGTCATAAAAATATCTAAACACTACAAAAATAAACGGACACTTTGTTTGTTCTCCTTCTCATAAATTTTATATAATCCGTTAAAAACAGTACTAAAATTTTCAATTTTCAAATAACGACAAACCGGACAAACGTCTCTTTTGACATGTATGCAGTATGATGTATTCCATAGATATAGAAGTTCTATATCTATGATGTATTCCGAAACAACAATCAAAGACAAGAATATCCACAGACGATGAAAACCAAACTCTTTTTTTTCTGTAAAGAAGTTTCACTTCAAAAATAATATGGAAACAGCTTTATTGCTGTGGGCTGCGGGCGAACCTTGAATTACTTGAATAGGACTGACGGAGCGGAGGAAGGCTGAATTCATAGATGCTAGCATAGCTTTTTAGAACAAGCAAGTCCATGTTGCCGCGCGTCAGTTGCCTTGTATGCGATATCTATTGGGTGTAATCTATGGCTGAATTGAACTGAAATGAATCATACTCAATAACATCAGATTATACCTGATGCTTAAAATAATACACCAAATATGGGAATTAAAACCACATTCTAAATACCTATCGTATGTATCATAACCTAACTATTAATAAAAAATATTTGTACATTGTGGCATTATGTGGTAATAATTTGTGCATTATATTAAGTTTTCGGGCAATAAATGGTGTATAATCTATGAATTATGTCATCGACAAAATCTTGAATGTCAATGTCAAATGTCAAGTCAATTTATTTAGACAGCCGCCAGACCAGACAGACAGCGCCAGTGTTGTCAGACCTCCTGATTTTCCAGGAGATTTCCTGATTTTTCTACAATTCTCCTGATCTACTGATTTTATTAATGTCTCCTGATATTTAGGTTTTGAAACAGTATTAAATTTGGAAAATGGACACACTATAACGTCAATCAAATAAAGTGTTTTTGCAATAAATCTATTGATAAAATATGCCGTTAATCTATTTTCGATCTTGTTATTGTTGCCTGGTTGCCTTGAGTAGGTACTGGAAAAAACCTTTACCCGCCAATACTACATGACTAAATTAAATAGGTATGTTTTACGGTACCACTTTAATAAGTTGTGGGTTACATTTTAAATTTTTCATGTCATTGTTTAATTTGATAGGACTTTGGTGTGGAGCGAATGAAAACAGGAGAAAGAAAACTTAAACTACTGAACAACAGAATTTTGAGTTGATAAGAGTTTAGTTATTAACATAACAAAGACAAAATTGAAAAATAAATAGAGTATCAGAGTTATTGCTGGAATTTTGAGAACTAAAAACAAATTAAAAAACAACGATTGTTTGGATTTTAATGTAACCGAAAAAATGACGGCAAAAATGAATAGTCAAATGTATGCTGTTATTTTGCTCTTAATTCCTGGATTTTGAAATTTTGGTCAATTTGGTCTGGCAGCACTGGACAGCGCCTAATATAGTGTATTGTAGGCTTGGGCCTAACCGGTCACTACAGAGAGCGCTCAATTTAGTTCATAATCCAAGGATGAACTAGTTCGCTCTATTAGTTCATTAGTTCTTTTTTTGAAATAATTTAGTAAGAACAATAAATAAAGAAAAAATATATTATTGGTTATATGTCGCTAATTAACGTGATATATAATAATAATAATACTAATAATAATCAATTTTTTGTAACAATAAATGGGAATAGAAGAGAAAAATTTTAATTAAACTTACCGTAAAATAAGACTTATATGGTATTAGTATTCTGTTTGATAATTAGCCAGCAATACTTCAGTTGACGATTGTTATGATTCCATATGATTTGATAAAATTTCAACCATGGGGATTTGAAGTTGTTTCGTATTGATATCGAAATATGAACGCGCGCACAGTAAAAGTAAATAATTCGGTTGGTTACATAGCACCACTGTCTAGTAAAGTGGACGTTAACAGAAATATAAAAAGAACTAAGAGCGGGATTTTCAATGAACTAGTTCGCATAGTTCACCTAAAGGAGCGCTCTTCCCACCTAGGTCGTTCGCGAACCCAAGACTATACCCTGTCCACAAATCTGAGAGACTAAATTGACGTTTCATGGGTGACCAGTTTCGGGTGCAAATTAAATAGTGATGACCATAAACCGGAAAGTAAATCGGAAAAATATTCGCAGTTTTTACGGTAGGTCGAATATTTGTATTAAAGAGTCCCTAAAACTGGTAGAAAAATAAGTTTAAGCAACCGTATCAAATATAATTATATCCATAATATATTTACCCTAATTAATTGAACTTAAAAGTTATTTTACTTACAAGAATTAGTATTTGGTTATGGTATTGGTGACATTCGGTATACAGCTAATTTTATACTATATAGCCAAGAACGTCTATTAAAAACTATTTTAATATATAAAAATTGAGATATCCGAAATATCTCATCGACTATATGCCCCAGGCAATAAGTTTTGAGTGAAAATAAGTTATATCGACTTATCAGTATTAACATTGTTACTAATTGAATGATTTTTTTAATTAGTTCAAACTTCTCACAATTCTTACGAAATGGTTTACGATTCAAAAACCGGAAAAGTAGATTGGACAAATTTAGCTGGTAACATTATTTCGAACTTTGACATTAGTGGTTGTCATTTTAGTCTCTAAGATTTGTGGACAGGGTATAGTGTATTGTAATTTGTATAATCTATGGCCTACAAGACAAGGCTACAACAGCGGGTGTTGTGTGATATCAATATTTTCATTCCAATTTCATTAAATTTTAATGAAAAAAAAACGAAATATGTTAAGTTATATAAATTACAAATCAATATCGGAACAAATCGACATGAATTACTCTGTCTACTTCGCTTGATTCTGGATGCTTCGCTTCTAGATGCAGGATATTTACAATTTGCTTCTGCGATTATGTCTGTAACCATCTGAACTGTAACTATTAAAATTTAAATTCTGTAGGTACGTTTAGTAGTGCAGTGAACAATGAATTAAAATTATTCGTGTCGTTCCTAACTACTACTAGCAAACTCGTGTAAAGCACAAATAGCAGTGTTGCCACCTTGGTGATTTTGTCACTAGATCTGGTGATTTTTCAGAGTTCTTAGCGACATTTTTTCATCGTTTAGTGACAAGATAACTTTTAGCGATTTTTGGTGATTTTTCACTAGGTAATGATAAACCCTATTCTAATGCTGAAATTGGAAGAATTTTCAGTGTTATGAGCATTGTTAAAAGCAAATTATGAAACAGAATGGCCAGTCCACTACGTAACGCCATAATTTTTATTAGAAACAGATTGAAAATTCTTAAAATTAAATGTTTCAATTACGAATTGCCTAGCGATGTCATTGAGGATGTCGGCAAAGACACAAAGTACTCATTTAAAGAACTATCACAACCAACAACATCTTTTGCGCAAACGTCAGCGTCTGTAGATGATGAAGATATAATGGAATATATAATATATCAAAATCTTGAATTTTGATTAAATGTTTTTTTTTTCTATATTGACCGTTACAAAAGAACATTTTTGAAGTAAAACTTCTTTACGCACGCTTGACTTGGAGAGTATGCTGTTGAATGGGTGACGAGAGCGTTACGAAAAGTGTGATCGGGTGAGGCGAACGGAAATTGAGAGGGAGATATAAGTTAGTGAAGATAGAAAGAGAGAGTTACGTTTCGTATATTAATTACTGTAGGGGCAAGAGAGACAGGTGCGACGAGCACACATTTTCTTTTGTTTGTGTTTCACATAAAATATATAGGTGGAGCTAAAGAAGTTATACTTTAGTCATGTGGTCTAAAGCACACTCTTTTTTTTAATTGCAGACATTAAAATTATTTAATTTTATAAAAAAAATTTAGCGAGTTCTGGTGGTTATTTTTCAATCCAAATTTCCAAAATATGGTGACATTTTACACTGAATCTGGTGACAAGATTGTGGTGAATAGGTTTTATGTAATGCCATATAGTTCATATAAAAAGATCAATGTCACGTCATAATACTATTGTCAATGTTTTCTGCTAAATAAAGCCTAATTCCAATTCCGGGTTTAGATGTATCATTCACATCAATTTATTTAGCAGAAAACATTGACAATTTGGCAGAAGGTTCGGGAACAAACTCACAGGATCAATATTGGCACATGACAGGGAACATAGTTTTAGCGAAGCACGAGGTCCTCCAAAATGCATTTCGAGTGTGTTATGTTTTCTTAGAATATCGTGCCCAATTATAACGTCAGCGCATAGACCTCGCATTACTAAAAATTCAGCATGAATACTTTGTCCTTGCAGTTCGATACTTAATTTGCACAGTTCATTTACAGTGGAAATCATGTGTGTTGCAGCCATAGTTACGTTATGTTTACAAGCGGCCTTTTCTAATTTGTAGTCCTCAACAAGTCGACTATTGATAAAACTCGCTGAGCTTCCTGTATCAATCAATGCTTTAGCAGTTATATATTTATTGATTATAATAGAGACAGTTGCTTTACTGAGATCACTGCTAGCCAATAAAACGCACGACGTAGATTTGACTGAAATATTTGGGTCAATTTCTGGGTTCCCACACTCAAAACCTGCAAAAGCATTTTGTAGCGAAGGTTTACTCTTACACACTTTCGCAAAATGGCCTCTTTTACCGCAGGTTAGACAAGTTGCGTTGAAAGCTGGACATGACCGTCGTGGATGTCTTTTGGATCCACAGAAATAGCAGTCGTTCCACACTGGAGCTTGTTTAGGTGTAGCAGTGGTATTTACGAATTCAGTACTTGTTGGTTTTTGATACAGTTCGTTATTAATGTGTGCCATTTCTAGTGCGCGAGCTTGCCTATGTGCATCATCCAGAGTTAGCGCCGAGCTTTCTAAAAGTCTCTCGCGGATGGCAGACGACGATAGGCCGGCTAGAAATGCGTCTCTTACGTACTCGCTTTCGTACTCCTCAGCAGAAACGGCTTTAAAGGCGCAGTCCTTTGCTAACAATTTAAGTTCTTGCATGAACTTATCTACAGTCTCACCGGGACTTTGTTGCCTTCTAGTAAGTTTGTATCGTGAGTAAACTTCATTTCCTGGTTTGACAAAGAGTGTGTCTAACTTAGCAATAGCATCATCGTAATTCTTCACATCACGTATATAACTAAAAACGTTTGGAGATAAGTGATTTATTAATAATTGGTATTTCGTATCTTTGCTGCAAGGTTTTTCATCCGCCTGTACCGCCGCGAGGAAGCTTTCAAAAGTTTTCTTCCAGTGTAACCAGGATATCGCATTGTCGGTGCACGAAGACGGGTCTGCGTCGAAACGCTCAGGGCGTAGATATCTGTCCATTTTATTTCTGCTAAATAAATTGCTATTAAATCAAGAAAACATTCGACAGATGATAATGCATTCATCGGTGTGGAAATTAAGAAGCTTTTGGAGAGCAAAATTATTGAACCTAGCCGTTCACCTTGGCGAGCTCAGGTCCTAGTCGTATCATCTGAAAATCATAAAAGGAGGATGTGTATTGATTATTCGCAGACAATCAATAAATTCACTCAACTAGATGCATATCCTCTACCGAACATTGAAGATGTCGTAGCGAAAGTAGCGAAATTTCGTGTTTATAGCA